>JXCR01051909.1:421409-508129 GCA_002079205.1 Phalaenopsis hybrid cultivar
TATATATATATATATGCTTTCTTTAGGAATTCCATGTATTTGAGAGATTTACATATTAAGAAAATACATTAAAACATTTTTATTTACTAACTTATTTTGAAAATTTGAGATTCATTTGGATATAAAACAAAATGATACAGAGCTTTGAACAGATTTCAAAGGCACCATCTGGATTGGAGGATAAAGGAACACTTCAGACACAGTGGACGTATTGAGGAAAATTTGGTGCTCATGCTTAATAAAAATACTTGGGTTGAAGAAGTTTCCACAGATGAATTTCCTCACCGACCTTTATACAGCTTGTACGTGTCGTACCAATCCATGGGAAACATTCAAGAAGATGAAAGTGAAGAAGATGTTTGAACTCACTTTAATACAAAACTCATAGTTATGATTGTCTTTAAATGTTATGTGTTTTTATTGGATTTAATTTACTTTTATTTTGGAACCTTATATGTGTTGTTTGTTAAATATTTGATAATTAGGCTTCGGTGTTAGATTCTTGGCTTAATTTCAACGCTGAATTAGATATGCTATCTTGAAAACTATTATTTTGTAATCATTCAGATTTTATATATAAATATGAGTTTTATTTGTGAAATTATGTGCTAGAAAATTATTTAATTATGAGTGTATGAATTTAATTCAATTAATTAGAGGTTGACTTAGTGCAATACACAATAGAGTTTTGAAGAAAATTGAAATATGAAACTTTTTGGCATTGGCGCCTGAGGCGCCAGTTTCTCAAAAATGCCTAAATTCACTTAAAACCGCAAAACCCATGTAAAACTCCATTTTTACTTCTTGGGTCGTCTCCTACATCAAAACCAAGGCCGAAACTCAACCTAGGTCTTAAAATTTAGTGGATTTGAGGAGATTACAAAGCATAAAAGTCTTAGATTTCATCTTCTCTTGGTAAGAGCATCACTTTTACTTAGAATTTTTTTATTTTCGCCATGGATTTACCATACATTTTGGAAATGCAAAAATTTTAGAGTTTTTTGAAGAATTTTAAAGAGAACCCATGGTGAAAAGCTTTTTCACCAAATATTCCTACTTTTGGAGTTTAATTTATGATATTGTGAATTTATTTGGATTTTATCTGAATTTATATAGAAGTTCTTATGGCTCCAAGAGTAAAGAGAGGAAAGCCTATGAAAGATTTTGATGCAAGGAGATTTGTTAATTTTAAGGCTCATCAAAATTATAATACTCAAATGTGCTCAAGGAAGTTGATTCAAGAGCGAGCATTTCAAATTTGGGAGGAGAGATCAAAAGGCTAATTATTACTCAAAAATGGGAAACTTTTTGCTACTTCACTGTAATAGCCATTGTTCTTGTGATTCAACAATTCTATGTCAATCTTTGTGTGACGATGTACGATCACATTTATTGTCGAGGTAAGAAAGTTGAACTTAATCGAATAAGAATCCGTGAACTTTATTGACTGAGAAATGAATTTCATTATAAGTATACTACATTTGTGCTGACTAATTCATCACTTGATCAAGTAATTGCCTATCTAACTAATGAAAATGGAGAATGAAAAATTAAAAAAAATCACAAAGTCAATTTCTCTACTTTCATGTTAAATGTTCAATCTAAGGCATGACATTACTTCATTTCTGCAAAGTTGCCTCCAACTAATCACCTGAGTAAAGTAACTAAGGAAAGAGCAGTGCTGAATTTTGGCATTCAACAAATAAAAGCAGTGGATATTGGTGCTATTATTGTGCATAATTCTCAGAGTATTGCTAGAAGTAGGATAGGTAATGGTTTTCAATATTCTGCCCAGATTTTCACTTTATGTGAACAATCAAGAGTAGAATTTGGTAAAAATGAAGAAATGTTGCAACCAGTGAAACCCATTAGAAAACCCACTGTGCATAAACTTTAATCATTTGCAGGATCTAGGAGTGAAATTAGTGATAGACCCTCCACATCAGCTGTCAAACCATCTACTTCTAGTTTTAATTCACTTGAAAATATTATGGAGCAGTTAATGATTCAATAATCAGATCTTATAGCAATGCAGAACATAATAGGTAGTGTACAAGCCATAAATGCCTACAATGATGAATATAAGAAGAAAAGAGTCCAACACGACTTTTCATATGAAGAGGCGATGATTAGATTTTTGAAGGGTGATCATTCAGTGGAGTTTCCAACATGCCCCAGCTTCACACCTTATGTGCAAGAAGTTGGAGAAGAAGAAGAAGAAGAGGAAGAAGAAGAGGAAGAGGAGGATGAAGAAAAGTAAATTTTATATAGGTTATGTTTGCCTTTATGTGTTGTTATTTGTTTCGTTTTATTGTTGATGATATGAGTGGAACATTTATGTAATTAGTTTGTGGAATTATTGAATTGTCATATGAAATAGTAAAATATAGACTTTTATTTTTTAACATTTTTAGTTGCTTTAGTTTACTGTTTATGTCTTTTATTTTTATTTACTTAGCAAATCCTTTGATATATTATATCATTTAATGATTTAAAGCAAGTACTTTTAATTTAGCACCTAAAAAATATCAAGAGCCAAATTTCATATTCAGAATCCTCTACAGGTTAGTTTCCTTTTTATGCATTTACTATTTCCTTTCATCTACAAATTTCTTATACTACATGTTTTACTTATTATTTAAAAATATAAGTTTTGGGGAAAGAAAAATTTCTTTAAAAGAAGTGAACTAAATTTTATTTGTCCTCAATTAACTATATTTTTCCAAATTAATTAAACATGACCATAGATATTAAAGTTTAACTTTTAAATACCTATATTTTGTTTTGTAAATATTATGGTAAATTTAAGCAAAAATCTTTAATAGTGAATGTCATTTCTAGAGTTAAGATATTTAGTATGAAAGAATAAGACTACGTTTTTCTATTTAAAGTAAAGGAAATTGTATTTTTGAAGTATTAAGAATCTTAGAGTTTCATTGTAGGAAGGAAAGAATGAGACTTTATGAAAATTCTTCACAGCAAGTATGAATTTATAATGTGATGAAAGGTAAGTAGTTTTGACTTTAAGAAAGAGGATAGTGAAGTTCAAAATTATTATAGGCTATCCCGACATAGTAATCCTCATATGAAAAAGATCCTAAAGAAAAGAAAAATATGTGATGAGAAGCTTGAGGATGTGCCTAATAAAAAATTGGCTTCACTTAACTCAATTTTTTTAAAAAAAGATTTATTACATTTTCTAAACTTGTATCTAAGCATTAGCATCCTTACTAATAAAATTTTCATGAATTCCTTTTTCATATGGATATTCTAAGTATCTTCTATATGATAAGTTACAATTCTTCTTAAAATAAACGGAGATTCAAAACTCTTAAATTTGATTACTAGATGTTCTTACACTTTTAGTTTTAACTTAAGTTATTAAAAGTTTTCCTTAAGTTATACTATTAAATTTATTTAAAAAAATAATAGAAGTTTATATGTTAATCACTATCATATGTCATATTTTTAATGTATAAAAGAGTTACTTGAGGACAAGTAACATTTAAGTTTGGGAGATTTTGATAAACCAAAATCATGCATTATTTTATGTATACATTTTATGCTTATTTTGGTGATATTACACTTTAAATAAAGGTATTTTCATATCTTTGTTGTAGGAATATCAATTCTAGGCACTTGGAGTAAAAAAATAGCAAAAAGGAGGAAATTTGTTGCAAAAATGGAGATTTTCATGATCTTGGCACCAAATTGGCGCTTGAAGTGCCATTTTCTAGAAAGCTCACACAAGAAGTACCTGAAACTGGCACCAGAGGCTCCATTTTATAGAGAAGCAGAGTCAGAAGTGTTGGATGGGTGCCTAAAGTGTAAGAATTCAAAGAATAATGTGGACTTCATTAGGCTGATGTCAGAGGCACCATAAGCACCAAAGACAAATTAAGATAGATTAATGTAGTTTGTGACTATTTTTTAGCATTTTTTGAAGGCTCCAAAAAATTCAAACATCCCATGGAGTGGTTCAATGCACCTAGAAACTTTGGAAGGCTCTTTAATGCAGAGGCATGTCTTTTTGATGAAGGGACTTGTCTCTTGGTGTTAAAAGATGTGACTTTTGGGGGAAAAATTGAAGGGAATTTTGAATTCATTTTGAAAGAAGGTTGACACTAATTAAAAAGGAGAGTATTCTTGAGATAAAATGGGGTATGAGTTAGAAAGAAAGCTTTCGGCGTGAGAGAAAAGTCTTGGAGAAGAGAGGATTTTCTTCTAGTGTTATAAGAGGAGAGAGAAGGTGAGAGATTTCTTCTTCATTACACTTCTAAGAGAGAATTAAGTGTGATTATAAAGAGAGAAAGTATTAAAGGGAACATCTAAGGATTTGTTTTGGAAGGAGTGTGAGATAAGTTGTGTTCTCTTCTTCCTTTGTTTTGTAAATTGGTTTCTATATATGAAATCTATGTTTTATAGTATCATTCTCATGAAATCTGAGTAGTATTCTTTATCTTTCTCCCTGCAATGAGATATGGTTTTATGAAGAATTAGTTTTATTCTGTATGGTTTTAATTGTCAATAAATTGTGATAATTTAAACTCTGATCTTCATTAAATTTTTGATCTGGCCAATTGAAAGGTTAAATTTTTTTGAGAAACACACGATTCAAAAGGTCTATGCTTTTTATAATAAAGTTAGAGTCACATTCAATTTCACGAGTGAGAATGTAATATATGGGGTTGCATGCAAATAAATAAGGAAATATACTTTGATGGGCGCATAATTGGAGATTTTAAGGTGACATATTAAAATCCCCAATTTGGTCTAGTTTCTTGGAAAGGGAGAAGTTAGAGTTCTAGATTGGTAGCCAATATCCTATCAACCTAATCACAGATTTATGGACCAAACTTTGGATTAGTCAATGTTCTTTATGCACTCTCAGTGGGTAGAGAATATGATTGCTCCTATTTGACACAATACAATTTTACGTATGTATTTTAAATGATTTAAATTTTTTTACATTCCATAAACTCATTATAAAGGGAAAGGATGTTTTCTTAAATTTGAACTATTCGTTTTAAAACTTTCTTTAATCATTATAAGTTTACTTTTAAAGGTTTGCAATTAGTTTAGTTAACTTAGTTCTTTATACTGCATTTCATTTAGCGCACATTAAATTTTTTTTAGATTTATTTTGTTTACTAAAGTTTTATTGTTTGAATATTGTGTCTGACGTTATAACCATAAGAATTTCAAACTCTCTGCAGGATTGATAATTAGGACTCCATTTGAGCCCTTTATTACTTGAGCGATATGTATACTTGCATTATTATTACGGGTTTGACAGCTTAGAGATTTTAAAAGATAAAAGTACTTATATTAAATTTATTTTTATTGGGATTGAACTACATATTTACTATTAGTGCTAATAGCCTGCACATCAGTTATCTTATTCTTAGATTTGACTCGTTCAGAAGAGAAGAAATTAATAGATAATCTGAGGAATTATAAGAAAGCATTCAAATGGACCTTAGCAGATATAAAAGGAATTAGACCATTTATATTTATGCATAGGATTTTGATGAAAGATTATCATAAATTCTGGGCAGATCCTCCAAGGAGATTAAACCGAATTATGAAAGAAGTACTTAAAAGTGAAATATTGAAATGGTTTGATTCATGTGTTATCTATCTTATATCAGATAGTGCCTAAGTTAGTTGTATTCAATGTGTTCATGAGAAAAGAGGAGTGATAGTGTATGTAAATGAACAAAATGAACTAATTCTCATTTGACTTGTCATTGGGTGGTGTATATGTTTAGATAATATAAAATTAAATTATGCTACTAGAAAAGATCTATTTTTTTACCTTTTCTGGATCTGATGTTGGATAGGCTAACTGGTCATCCATATTTTTTGCTTTTTAGACATATATTCAGGGTATCATCTGATACCTATTGCTTCTGATGATCAACATAAGACAACGTTCACAAGTCTTTATAGGACTATTGCTTTTCAAAGAATTCCCTTTGGGTTATGAAACCCATTTACTACATTTCCATGATTTATTATGTCTATTTTATACGACCTAATTATGAAAGGAATATAAGTTTTTTATGTATAATTTCTTAGTGTTTGACCCTTCATTTGACTACCGCTTAGATCATCTGACGGCGGTGCTAAAATGTTGTGAAGATACTAACCTTATTCTCAATTAAAAGAAACGTCAATTCATGGTATCTCAAAGAATTGTGTTATGACATAAAATATATAAAAAAATCATGGAAGTAGACCCAACAAAGTTCAAGTTATTGAAAAATTGCCACCACCTGCTACTATGAGAGGGGTTAGAAGTTAGACATGTTTGATTTTATTGGTGATATATTAACAATTTTTCTAAAATCTTTGAAGCTCCAAGCCATCTCTTAGAAAAGGACACACTATTTAATTTTAACCATGAATGTCTATATGCCTTTAATACTCTGAAAGAGAAGTTAGTCACTGCTCGTATTTTTAGTTCTTCTAATTGAGAGAAACCTTCTGAATTATTGTGAGATGTAAGTGACTATACTTTTAGGGTAGCATTAGGAAAATGGCAGAATAAAATATTTAGAGTTGTATACTATGCCGGTGTAACCCTTAATGAATCTCAAATTAATCATACCAATACTGAGAAAATGCTATTGGCTATAATATAAGCTTTTGGTGAATTTAGGCCCTATCTAATTAGAATAAAATGTACTGTTCACGCTGACCATTTTCCTATTAGTTATTGTATGTCAAAAAAGGATGTAAACTTAGATTGATTATATGGATACATTTGATGTAAGAAATTAATATCAGAGTAGTTGATAATAAGGGTATTAAAAATCAAGTAGCATGCTATCTATCAAAACTAGATCTGGGGAATTCATGCTTTTGCGAAGATGAGATTAATGAGAATTTTCATTATGAGCAATTGTTTGCTATTACTGAATGGAACATTTTGTCGTATGTTGGCATAGTAAATTTCATGGTTAGTGATATTAAATCCTATGGTCTCACATACCATCAACATAAGAAATTCTTCCATGATGTCATATATTATAAGGATCATGTGATTAAGAAATGTGTACTCATAAGAGGAACCATTGAAGTTATTAAGAAATATCATGTTACTGAATTTGGGGGAAATTTTGAAGTTGATAGAACTAGTTTTATAATTTTATAATCTAGATTTAATTGGTCTACCTTATTTAGAGATGTGAATGAATATATTAAAACTAGTGATATATTTCGAAGAGTAGACAATATTTTTATGCGAGATGAAATGCCCCTAAGTTTTACTTTGGAGACTGAATTTTTTGATGTTTGGGGTTTACATCATCATTAGGGAATCAATATATTTTGATAGTTGCGGACTATATCTCTGTCGGTCGCAAAATTGAAAATTTTTGGTTGCCAGAATAAAAATCCCAACGCCCAATTAAATTTACTATATAAATAAATAAATATATATATATATATAATAAAATAAAATAAAAAAAACAATGGCGGTGGCCGGCTTCTCTAGTGCTCTGCTAGGGTTTCGGAAGAATGGTTCTAGATGTTGTTGATGATCCAATCTCACCTGCCTTCTCAAGCTTCAATAGATTTTTCTCTTCATTTCTCTGGTTTCTTCAAGTTTTGCTTTTCTCTAGCTCTTTCCCTCTTCCCGGGCATCTGTTTTTCAAATTTTTACTGTTCCAGTGCTTAGCTCCACTGTTGCTGTTTGGTTTTGTTTTTGGTTACTTGGGCTTTGTCTTGCTGGTCCTTTTTTCTTACTCTACTGTTCCAACAGCTTCCTTTTTGATTGTTCCACTTGTTATTTCGACCCTTTCATAATTTTTGTGCTGTGGTGGGTTCTTCAGTGATGACTGACCCTAATTCTATTAACCTTACCACTAATATTCAATGGGCTAAGGCCACATTTGCTGATATTATTGGGAAAGGCATTGAAAATGTCCAAAATCCTGACGACCTAGTATTCCCTCAAGAGTACCATGAGGGAAATGACCCTCTTTTCAAACATATATGCAAGAAAAGTGGGAAAATGGCTATCTATTTTACTGAGGAGGACTTAAATAGCCTGACAGAATGCTACAAATTCTCCTTAATTGTGAAATTTCAACATGTCCATCCTAGAATGGAATTTGTGAGAAGATTCTTTGATGGACTAAAATTTAAAGGTGCTTGGAAAGTGGGACTTCTTAATGGGAGACACATACTAATCAACCTAACAAGGGAAGAAGACTATGCTAGAATATTCTCAAAATAATCCATATTAATTGAAGGAATCTAAAAGAAGTTGTTAAAGTGGACACTAGGTTTTGACCCTAGTAAGGAATTGCCAATTGTCCCGATTTGGTTTAAGTAGCCAGGTCTTAAACTCCACTTCTTCAACCATAACGTCTTTTTCAACATTAGTAAAGCTTTGGGAAGACCATTGAAGTTGGATGGTCCCACCTTCAACTTATCCAGAACCTCTGTTGGTACAAACCTGATTGAAAGAGATAATACTTTACCAGCTGTGGAGTAAATTTGGTTAGGCACTGAGAACAGTGGATATTGTCAGAAAATCTTAGCTGAGCAAAGGCCATATTACTGTCATCTCTGCAAAATGTTTGGCCATACTGATGAGAAATGCTTTAGGCTTCATCCTTATCTCAGAAGAAGGTTAGCCAGTCCTAATGCTGAGGGAAAAGAGGCACAAGGAATTAAGATGCTAGCTGATGATAGAACTACTTCCCAGGATTCTAAATTTTATGGAGCAAGAACTCGGGAGGCCACTTTATAGGTGTTGGCTGAATCATCTCAACATATTGAGAAAAGCCCTGTCAATCCTTATAATTCTATGCAAAATGTTCCAAAACCTTAAGTTGAGCAGCTTCACTTTATCCCTGCATCACCTCAAGTTGAACAATTACAGTGTATTGTAATTCAAACACCTGTTGTTGAAATAAAGGATACCGATATTGATATTCTAGTGGAAGATCCTTTACTATTGCATATGGACAAAAATTTTGAAGTGGGATGACAAATTCAGAAATCAAAAAAGAAGAAACGTCCCTGGGAACTAAGGAATCTCCTTTCTTCCTCTTCATCTTTGGAGGAAGACCTCACTCTCCCTTATAGCACTACTAGGACTAAGAGGAGAGGAAAGTCCACCTCAATTGGTTAAATGAATTTAATCTTTTGGAATGTTAGGGGATTAGCACATCCTGGATTCCTTAAGAAAATTCTGGCTCTCAATAGGATGTATAAACCTTGGATCATTGCATTATTTGAACCTATGATATCTAAACATATCAATATATTTGTGAGGAAATTCCTTGGATTTAAGCTACTTGTTAACACTAACAATAAAATTTGGCTATTATGTAGGCAGGAGATTCAATGTACTATCATCAAAGAGGGAGACCAATTCATTCATTTGAAACTTAACTTAAACAGTTATAATGGATTTGCCACTTTTATATATGTTGGTTGCTCATCCAATGTTAGACAGGAACTCTGGCAATAGTTACAAGATTTGAGTAATTCTATTAGGGATTACTGGTTTGTAGTGGGTGACTTTAATTGCCTCTCTTCACCTAATGAGAAGAAGGGTGGGAGAACTCCTAATATCAACCTTATGAACTTTTTTAATGATAATATCCAGTCTGCTGGACTGTATGATTTGGGATTTACTGTGCCTAGGTTCACACAGAGAAGGGGGAAGATATGGGAGAGGCTGGATAGAATTTTGGTGAATGACATTTGGTTTAGAAAATTTCTTCACACATCTGTCCAACACTTGGCTATGAGTGGGTCTGACCATAGAACTTTACTTGTTAATATATCTACCAATACTATTAAAAGTAAAGCCAACTTCAGATATCTTAATATGTTGTCCATGTATGGTGATTTTTTAAATCAACTCTTTTTAGCTTGGGTTGATGTACACCATCACATTCTTCGTATCAAACTATTGCTCTTACATAAAAGATTCAGTATGCATCTCTCTAAGTGGAACTGGGAAGTGGTGGGGAACATTGATAGCAAGGTTCTAGAGGCTGAAAAGAAGGTACTGCAAATAGAACAACTCATAACCAATGGTCCTGGTTCTGAAACTGATCTACACTCTGCTAATGAACAACATTTGGATGCCATCAATATGCAAGAGGAGTTCTATGCTCAAAAGACTAATAGAATGAATTTTTGTGATGGGGATAGAAATTCTAAATATTACCATGCCTGCATCAACTATAGGAGGAAATGCAATATTATTCACAAAATCATTACACAGGATGGACAATTGATTACTTCTGCTGAAGATATTTTGAATGATGTTCAGTATTATCAAGAAATCTTTAAACAACCTCCTGTCCCCAAGCCTACCATTCAATACACATTATTTGATAAAGAAAGGGAGTTCACTAAAAGTTTTTCCCTCACTGACATTCATGATGAGAAGGAAATCTTGGATGCCCTCAATTCTATTGACAATACTAAGGTTGCTGTACTAGATAGGTTCATAGCTGACTTCTATAAAAAGGCTTGGCTGATTGTGAAGGGAGATGTAATTACAGCAGTCTAAAGTTTTTTTTTGGGTGTTGATCTCCCCAAATATTTCTCCTCATCCACAATTATTTTGGTTCCCAAAGAGAAAGCTCCTCACAAATGGGAAAATTTCAGACCTATTAGCCTTACTTCTGTTTTTTCAAAGATTATAAGCAAAGTTTTGGTCCATAGATTACAACATCATTCGAATCAAATTATCTGCAGGAATCAGACATCCTTTATCAAGGGTAAAGCATTGAGGATAATGTTCTCTTGGCCCAAGAGTTGATATTAGATCTGGACAGAACAACTAGAGGAGGGAATCTAATTCTCAAATTGGATATCAGAAAAGCTTATGATAAAATCAGTTGGGGCTTTATTGAACAAGTACTCATTGCCAGAGGTTTTCCCCTTTCATTTGTCTCTCTAATCAACAGATGGCTGACAAAAAATTTTCATTCAGTCTTTATTAATGGAAATTCACATGGCTTCTTTAGTGCATCCAAAGGTATTAAACAAGGTGATCCACTCTCTCCTACCATATTTATTTTGGTCTTTGAATACTTATCCAGAGCTATGAATGAAATGGTAATCAGAAAACCCCACTCCCCTTACAGCCATAAATCTTCCATCTTAATTAATCATTTGGCTTTTGCTGATGATATTATTATCTTTTCCAATGCTTCCAAACCTACTGTTAGATAATTTATGCAGTGCTTGGAGAATTTCTAGGATGTTTCTGGAATGAAGCTAAATGTCTAAAAATGCATTTCTGTTTTCAGCAAACAATGCAAGAGTAAGTTTAAGAACTGGGTTTCTGACTTAACTGGCTTTACCAATAGATGCCTTCAAATGAAATATCTAGGGGTGTTTCTTATTAAATGTAGAACTAAAAATTTTTAGTTTGATCACATCTTAGAGAAAATTCCAAACAAACAACAGGCTTAAGAGAATTCTTATTTATCTAATGGGGGTAGGATAACCCTTCTAAAGAGTGTTTTATATGCCATTCCATCTTATCTCTTGCAAATGAATGTAATGAAGAAGGCTACTCAAAGACTATTAGAAGGAATGTTCAATAAATTTTTTTTGGGTTGGTCAAAGGAAACAAAAACACTGGAGCACTTGGGCTAATGTTTGTAAACCTTTAATGGAAGGAGGGTTACGCTTTAAGTCCTTTCCCTAAAAAATGCACAATAACTTTTGTAAACTCTAGATTAAATTCAGATCCTAGGACTCCCTTTCTGCTGAATTCTTATGGGGTAAATACTGTAAACAGAAGCATCCTACTCACTTATTTGTTGGATTGGGAGACTCTCCTATATGGAAAAAGAAGCTACAGATTAGGAAAGAAGTTGAAAAAATGTTTGTCTGGGAGATTGGTGAAGGTTTGGTAAACCTATGGTGAGATAATTAGTCTTTGGAAGGCAGCCTGCTTTAAGATCACAATGCTCCAGCTTTCCCCAAGTTAGTAAAGGATCTTTGGGAGAATGACAATTGGAATCTAAATCCTTTCCTTCCGTTCTGCAACCCCACTCAACTCTCTAATATTCAGAAAATTTCTAATCAACAAGGGAAAACGTACAGAATTGTAATAAAAAAGAACTTATCTCAACCCACTCCTCTCTAACAGGTGGTGGATTAGAGTCATATAATTTGGAACAGGTTTCTTACGCCTTCTATGTCCTTTTTCATTTGGAGACTCTTCTCAAGGCTGATTCCACCTGATGATATCTTGAAATTGAAGCGTCTTAGAGGACCCTCTAGATGTATTTTTTGTCTGACAGAGGAGGAGACCGTTGCTCACCTTTTCTTTGCCTGCTCTTAGGTACAGAAAATTTGGAATTTTGTGCTAGCAAAGTTGAATGTTCCTACCATGAATCTTTCATGGGATGTTTTTGTAATTTATGAACTGATTGGAGGGGAGCCAAACGTCAAGTTATCCTCAATATTGTGGCTTGGCTTTTTTGGATGGCTAGAACTCATCTGAAGTATGAAGATACTCCCTTAGATCCTATGAAAGTGGGTCTGAATTGTATTGTTTATTTACAAAAATTGATTAAACTCAAAAAGTTTAGAGCTGTGTTGGAGCTAGTCCCCTCTTCCAAACCTTCTATTACTAAGGTTTTGAAAATTAGCTGGTCTCTTCCCCAGAATGGCTGGATGAAGATCAATACTGATGGTAGCTATAACTCATAATATGCAAGTATTGGTGGTGTCTTCAGGAATCAAAGGGAGAAGTGCATTTTATATTTCCATTCTCCTGTTATGGTTGTGGATCCTCTTGAGGCTGAATTTTAAGCTATTTTTTGGGCTCTCTATTTTGGCAAAACCTGCAATTTCAACTAGCTGTGGGTTGAATCTGATTCTTTACTTCTTATCAACCTCATGAAGGGTTCTTATGACATTCCCTGGAACTTAATTTGCTGGATTTTTGGGATTCATCTTTTCTTGAAAAATTTCTCCACAATTTTCACTCACATACATAGAGAAAGGTAATAGACCTTCCAATTAGCTGGCTAGAAGGAGTCTTCACACTGAAGTCCCATTGGTTAGCAAGAGGATTCCTCCCCCATGGGCATTCCTTTTGTCCAGTGACCTTCTTTCTCTTTCTTACATTAGATATCTTCCTTTTTTTATGGCATTTCTTTTTTGAGAGGTAGCCTTCCATTATAGGACCTCTTCTCTTATGTGTAATTGTTTTTATTATTAATGAATTGGAGCTATGCTCCTTATACAATATATATATATATATATATATATATATATAATTTTAGAAAAGCTAGTATTTTAAATTTTGAAAATATAAGACTGATCTCATATTCTCAGTAGTTTAAATAAACAAGCCTAATACCACAAGTAATGCATCTATCCTGAAGGATAAATACACTATTTATTTGTAGGGCTCGATTAAATAAACTAAAGAATTGGTGACATCCATTTAAGTCTGTGAAAAACTTTTTTTTTACCGACAAGTTCCCCTATTTAATACAAAAAATTAAATAGGGTTTATGTTAAGCATGGTTCTTGAATGTTTTCTATAAGGCAAGCCCCTATAGTTAATTAAATTTCAGATAACCAAAGTCACCTAAGAAAACTCTTGATGAAAATTAGGGGATAATGTCTTTAGGAATTTCAAAGGGTTGAACATTTCTATAGATCAGACAAAGAGGTGTGAAATGGGAATGGCTCAAAATTGGAACATTTTATTTTAGAAATCAAAGGAAGAAAAACTAAGTGATTTCATGCATCTCGAGGAAAACCTCAGTGACTTCCCAAGCTATCTTATGGTTTGGTTTCCATTTCTAGAAAAAATAATTTAAATGTGTCATCTTGTCAATTTTATTAATTAGAGCTTACATTTATGTAAGAAAGTCCCACAAATAGCCTTGAAGATGTGAGGATTTAGGTCATAACAAAAAACAATCTCAAAATCCTAAAACAGGTTAGGACTTAAATTGTACAGCGAAGCCACTCAAAGGCCTAAAGAAAAAATTTTGGATTTATGTCGCACTAGGCAGACAACCTCAAAATCCTATGGCTTGTTGTTTAATTCTAAGGAAAGATGTGCTATTGTAGCTCTTCATGTTGTTGTAGGTCCTCGTGATGTTGTAGATTGCTGTTACAGAAGGCTACACACAGAGTTAGCTCCAAGCTCCTCAATGAAGTAGCAGTCATAAGGTCAAAGATTTAAAAGTTTAAATGAAAAGTTAAAAGTTCAATCAGGGGAGGTTAAAGTTGATTAAAGCGACACCAGTTAGTATCCCATGGTTTCCTCGTTCTGGTGTCACTATTTATTTTGAATTTACTTAGCTTAAATGAGTTGTGAAACTCATTTAAATTGGGGATATCTCATTAGCATCTTTGGGTTACCTCCTTCGAGGGACTCCTGTAAATTCAAAAGGATGTTTTAAGTTTAGTGAAATTTTAAAGGATTTATGGTTACCTATGAAAGAATTGTTTTAAATTTTTGAAAGTGTTGATTAATTTTTGAAAAAGGTTTTTGATTTTACAAGTAAATTAGATTGCACAACCAAGCAGTTATAATATTTTGCCAAATTAAATTGCAGAAAGTAAAATGACAGAAATTAAATAACACTGTAAAAGCATACCTTTCATCTTCTCAGCATTCCTGTTGAAAGATTAGCTTTTTGCAACAAGTATATAATTTTGCAGAATTTAAATAGATTGTAAAAGTAGATGATGGTGTATCTAACAAACTCCAGTATGCCTTATTGAGTCCCAAAAGATCTTCGTGGATGATTTCAGAACAAAATACAACAAGTTTAAGTTTTCCTTCAAAATATTTAAGGGGTTTTAAAGTGTTCGGGGAATGACTTGGACTGCTTTAAAGATCTCTGGAACCTTTTGAGTTCATTTTGAACTTATCATATTATTCTATTAATTATCGCAGGTAAAATTAAAAATTACCCCATTACTCGGTGAATCTTGACTTTTTAATTGTCCCGAGGATAAGGTACTCAATTAATCAGTGAATATTTCACTTAAATGTTTTCTGGGTGAATGGACCTAAGGCAAATTTAGGTTATTAAAGATTTTTGTACCCACCACAAAGTTGGGCTTGTAGTGCTTAGAGGTATTTACCATCAATCATATTATCCTTACAAATCCGAACCAATAAATTTAAATATCAGGCTTAAATCACTACCAAGCCCTTAAAAATTTTAGTGTGATAAAATGGAAATCATTAATATTTTAAATTTAAGTGATACATATCTTTATTGAAAGATCATATCACCAAAATTGTTGGCTTGAAGTAAGTAAACTATCATCCTCCTAACTTAAGCCCATCACTTGAGAATCATTTGATTTGTATTAACTTCTAAGTCTTAATAATTTAGAAAATTATAATTTTATTCTTATTATGGATAGGTGGCAAATTGGTTTTTACCTCTTAACCATTATGTTTCAATCATCAAAACATATCCATTCGACCCATTATGTTTCAATCATCCAAACATATCCATTTGGATCAAAATTACCCATGTTTCTCTTTAGTCAATCTTAAATTTTGATTAAGGCACCAAAATCTAAAATTACCACTTTGCCTTTGGGGCGCTCCACCTCATAACAAATTAAGCATAACTCAAATGACTTTAAAAATTTTAGAGTACCCTATCCCTAGAGTAACTAAAGTATTAGAGGAGAAAATGTGGTGTTTCAAATTTTAGTTTAATTTAAATGATCATTTTAATTTAGAAAATAAGATTTTCAAAATTAATTTATTTAATGAATCAAAATAAAGTTTTTGGTTTATGGAAAAATTTTTAGAGGTTCCCTTACGTCAAAGAAACACTTAAGCAAAATTCCATGATTTTTTGAATTTAATTATTAATTAATTTCAAAAAAAATGTTTTAATTACCAAGAAAATATAGTTTAACTACAGAATTTTTTTTAATAATTTTATTAACCACCTATGAGTTCAAAGAATTCACAGAAATAAATTTAATGTTTTTGAGATTTTTATTTATTTATTACAATTATTTTAATGAGAAAAATAAGAAAAATACATTTTTGGGCCTTTAAAAATTTATTTTTAACCTATAAAAATTAGAAAAAAATATTTTAATGAGTTCTAAGTGTTCAGGAAACCATTAGGAACATTTTAAAATATTTTTGTTTTTTTGGAAATTTTAGTTATTTTTAATTTAAATTATAGGTAAAAAAATGAAATATTTTCTTAAAAGTAATTTTTATTTTTTTAAAATGCTCTTGATTACAAGGAACTCAAAAAACCACATTTCATAATTTTTATAAGTGTATTTAATTTAATATAATTTTCTCGTATAAAAATACATTGTTTCTTAAAAAATTAACTTTAGTGCTTAAACTTCATAAAATAATTTTTAAATATTTATAGTGGGTTAATATGATTTTTACACACCATGTGGATTTGATTTTGTCAATTTTTTTATTAATATTTAAATTACCAAAATTAATACAAGATATACCCACTTAATTAAATATTGAAATGTACAAAATTAGTCAAGCCATCATGATATTTTTCTTAAGCTTCTTTGACCATAGGAAAGCTTCTAAATTTTATCTCATAGTTTTTTAAGTGATATTTCAATTTATGTAATTAAATTAAGCCAAAATAGTCATCTTAGCTTGAAAATTAGGGTTAGAAGCACAAAAATCTCCTCTGACCTTGGAAAAATTGCAGAACATAGACTCTATCATAAGGAACAAACATTAAAAATTTCAGGTTATGGTGAGCAACGCTTAGTTATAATGAATTGAAAAACCACGGAGAGTATTTAATTAATTAAAAATTAAAAAGTTAACAAATAATTTTTATTTTAGTCCACATTATTCTACTCTATTTACTGAGCAAGAGAGTATTTTTAATTTTTTTTTATAATTTTTTATGCAAAGATGTGAGCTTTCAAAGATCTAGCATTTAAATAAATAAGAAAAATCATGAATTTTCTAATTTTCCAGGTAAACCTACGGCGGCTCCGAACGGCCAGGCAACACTCTGCTATTTGACGCCTCCTTCTTACTCACCTACAACTTGCCAGCCTTATCGCTCCATCCGCTCATCCAACGTGATCTCAGCCGTTCAAAAGATACACTCACGATTGGATGACATCCTTTCATCATCTCCAAATGACCTAACATGTAACTTGTCCGCAATAAAACCATAAGATCTAATGTTAAACTCAACCAAATCACTTTAGGTTTGCTTCTACACCTTCACCTACTTAACACACACCTATCAATATGGTTAATCATGCATGAAATACAGTAAATACGTATGGAGAATCAAATTAAGCTTATTTTTAGTTAAACTTCAATACCTTTTTCTGACAAGGGAGGCCTCAATCAGATAGTTGTAGTAGCTTCAAATGAGTCTAAAAAACCTCCAAATGAGCTCCTAGATTGTAGTGAAAGGTCTAGGTATGATTTTGATCAAAGCCGATTTTTAGTGTTGGTCTAGAGCTAGGTTAGAGGCTCTCTGTGATGGGGCTTTTGTGGGGAATCAACTCCTCTCACTCAAGGGATGGTGTGTACATAGTTAATTGAAGTTTGGTTCACTATGGAGCTATGCAGAAATCTGTTCTAGTTTTAAGACAAATTTCAGTGAGGAAATTGGCTCTATGGAGTGGCTATGAGTGGCTGAGGGTAATAGAATTGAACTTACGAATGTTTGGAGAGGCTCATATGAGATTTTGGCAGAGTTTCCCCAAGGTTTCAAGCACTATTCACTTTTTCCAAGGAGAGCTCAATTTATAACCATGGCTACCTGGCGGAGCTCATGTCTTGGCAATGGGTGCTAAAGCTTGCTGAGGTGGACGGCTTTAAAGTGCTAAAGGCCAACCAGAGTTGGGCACCTTAGATGGGTGTAATGGGTTTAGATTTAAGGGGAGAGGCTCTCAATTTTAGGATTTTCTATCCAATGGGCTAGCTAGACAGGGCAGATGAGGTGGTCGGGCATCTTTGTGAGCCAGTGGGAGGGTTAATAATGATCGCAAAGATATTTAAGTTTAAGCTAAAAATGGTATGATGACAAGGATATTTGAGTTTAGGCCAAAAAAGGGTGAAATCCCATAAGTCAAGAGATCATTGGTCCATAGCCCTTGTAGGATGGACTAAGTGAGGCTAGCCTGGTTATTAGAGTCCATAAAGTGGCTGTAGAGGCTTTGGCTTGATCAATATGGCATGGCTTTGTCAATTTTGGTGCATGGGTTCACTTTGGGACAAATTGGCTTGAAGTTGGGTTTGGCTTGGGCTATCCCTGACATTGGACTCAATTGAATGATCAAGATGGTGTAGATGATTATCACAAAGAGTTTAAAAAATCTTTGGAGTGATTTTTAAATGATTTGGAGGTTCCATGTGAAAGAATTTTTGCTTTTGGTCAATTTTGGGCATTTGGGTTAGACTTGGGTTTGAGTTGGGCTAGACTTTTGCCAAGGCCAAATTAATGGTTCAAATTTGTCCTCAAGATTGTCATCAAGAGTTTTGGATATCAACTGAGTGGAAATTTTGGGGTTATGGGGTTCAATTTAGTTAAATTTGGAGACATTTTCAATTTTGGAGCAAAATAAGCGGTCTTGGTCCAAGTTACCTTTGAGTAAAATTGAGGCTTGGACAAGGCCAATTTAAGGCTTAATTTGATTCAAGAAATGTTGTGAGGAGTTTATGATGCAAAATTGGGGCAATTGGATAGGTTTGGAGGTTCAATTGAGTGAGATTTTGGTTTTTGGTCAAATTGGGGCTTTTGATTTGGGTTGAAATTGGATTCCAATGTGGGTCAATTGGGCTTGGATTTAGTCACAATTAAGCTATGGAATGATGCACTTGAGTTTAAAATTGAAATTGGGGGAAATTGGGATCAAATTGTTGGACAATTGGGGTAAATTGGGGTAATTGGGGCTTTAAAGGCAATTTGGTGCTTTTGGTCAGAATAGGTCAAATTGTTTAAATTGAGCTCAATGTAGTGTTTAAAATTGATTTTAGGAACATTTTAAATGATTTGGAAGGCTTTAGGTCAATTTGAGTTACCAAGGGTATTTTTGTAATTTTGGCAAAATGAGTGGTATTTTGGAAATTTTAGGAATTTTGGGCATATTAGGAAGTTTTAAAGGGTTTGGAATAAAATTTGGATAAATTTGGGTTTTTTGGGTACTTTTGAGAATTTTGACGTTTTAAGGGCAATTTGATAATTTAGGTAAATTTGGGCGCAAAAGCCTACATTCGGTATTTGGTAAAAGTAAGGTCTCAATCACCTTACTCGAGCCATGGACCAATAGAATTCCCTACTTTGGGTTCTTCATGCACTGGTCTTAGCTAAACCCTAGCTTACGGCTAATTGGGTCTAGTGGACCATCTACATGAGTCTCCCAAAAGGATAAGGGAATAAATTTAGGTAGGCTTGGGCTTAAGGCAGTGAGTGGAAGTGTAATGTACAAGTGTGTGTGAGAGCAACCAAGGCCACACCACAAGAGGGCTGACCCTATGGCCAAGCAATCCTTTGAGAACTCTCATTTAGCTCCCCCATATTGAGCCCCTTACCAAGTGCTAGAGGTTAGGACCAATATGTGGAACATCAAGTTGAGTAAAAAAGAGTTTAGAATTTCTAATAGTGAAGGATCCTTTCTGGTTCTCTAGAAATAGTCAACAAGAAAGTCCTATGGCTAGACCCTATGCTACTAAAGAGTAAAAACTAGACGTCAACCAAAAGTGATGTCAATAAATGGACCCCCCATAGGTGGGGTGTAGAGGGCAAGCACACCACACGTATTGGCGTTCACCAACGAGATCAATGAAACCAACACAGACTTCTAAGTCAACAAAATTAGAACAAAATATAGAATTGAGTGACGGTTGTTTCTGCTGGGGAATTAGCAAGTGAATATTCTATCGAAACTAAGGATTTGGAACTCTCATTGGATATTAGAAGGTAGATTTTAACTATCAAGTTTCAGGTGCTCCGAAGGATGGGAATCAGCATTTTTTTACTGACCCCCAAATGGCAATTAAAATTTGGGTATCAATACCATAATGAGAATCAGGTGCCATACCACATTTAAGGCAGCCTCACACCAACTTTCAGGAATTGGGGACAGAATCGGATGTCATACTCCTTTTAAGGTGGCCTAAAAATTGATCTAAAAAGATGAGAACATGATGTCATACCCCATTTAAGGTCTTTAACCTAGCTCGAGGAAAATGGTAGAGAATTAGATGTCATAATCCATTTAAGGTGGCCTTATAACCGATCTCAAGGGATGAGAATATGATGTCATACCCCTTTAAGGTTGTCTTAAACCCATCTCAAAGATATGAAATAGGATGCCTTGAATTAATCGATGGGCTTATTCCCTCAACCTTTAAAGTTCGATATTTGAACCATTGCAAAGCAATGCAGAATCTCATGTCAGATTCCTCATCATATAAAATTTTAGATTTAAACTATTTCATAGCATACAGACTTAGATGTGTGTCAATCCTCATCCTCTAAAACATCATGTGAACCATTGCAATGCAATGCATAATGGAATATAAAATCTTCATGCTCTAAAATATCGTGTGAACCATTACAATGTAATGTAGAATTGGATATGAAATCCTCATCCTCTAAAATATAGTGTTTTGAATTCATGAGAAATTTGTAGAATTTGTGAAGATTGACAGTGGTGAGAAAAGATTCGGGCCCTCTAGTTCCGTTGCTACGCTTTGTTTATTTAATTTTAGTTAACTAATTATTTTATGAGTTTTTCTATTATTTTTTGTTATTCTCTTTTTTTCTTTTTTTGAGGATTTGAACCTAGTTTCAGACAAGCACGTCGCCTAAGCTTTTAAGAACGAGTCTTTGTCTCTGAAATAATGCGAGGCACATTACTTCTTGAAGTATCATCCATTGACAAATGACCAGTGTAGAAAATAGCCCATTCCTTAAGGTACTATCAAAACTACATTCTTTCAAGTACACATAAAGATGCATCATTTCTACGGACACCACAGGTGAAGAGGCCACAATTAGTAGCTTCATTTGTAGCAGTCATCATTTAATTTGTTGCAAATTCTGTAAAGCTTGTTGAAGTTGTCTTTGAGAAATCGTTCTGACACTCTCTGAATTGACATTAGAGTTGTATTTGCTGGGCAATGAAGGAAATGACTTCAGGGTTGAATTTCCATTAACTGCTAATATCATCAACATTCCTTTATTTTTTTTCTTTTTGAGCATAAGCATATTTCAAAATTTTGATCGTGTGGTCAAAATATTTTTTTCATTTTTTAAAGATATTTCTGAGCCGATTAATTGCCGACCAAAAGACTCAAGATTTTTGAAATTTTTCTTAAATATAATATCGAATGATATTTCTTAAGAGAACATTTCGAGTCTTATCATTTAGAAGAAAATTTAGACACTAATTTTTTATTTTATGTCCACCTCAAGCTTCTTCCCAGGGTCACCTTTCTTCCCATTTTTTCTATCTTTTTTTCACACAATTATTTTTTTTAATTTCCCCCTCTGTTTTGCTGAGAATTACTATTTCTGGTAGAGCATAATTTAAATATTTTGAATGTTTTAATTAAGACACAAATTTTTTATTTTATACTCACCTCAAGTTTCTTTTAAGGAGATTTTAACACAGCTTTTTTTCCCTTTATTTTTTTAGAATTACTATATCTGGTGGAATATATTTTCTTAAATAATTTTGAATGTACAAACTTCCCTGACTAATAATCCTCAAATATTTCTTAAGATGAATTCTAAGTTATTATAACTCGTTCAAAAGTTAAGACTCAATCACGTGGCAGGAAATTAAAAGGCTCGTGATATCCTGAGTTAATTACTTGTAATTAAACCACACTATCTTATTTAGAATTCTACTTAGGAACGAATCCAAATTATTTAAAGTGGATGACTCGATTGTTAGGGTATTAATTTCATTCTCCCCTGAAGTCATCAAAATACAAAAACTTAATCTTGTATCACCCCCTGCTTAACAGTCATTCTATTGGGGTTTAAGCCTCTGAGTCAATTAGTTTCTATTTTCCCAAAAACTTTCCTTTTCATTTAATGCAAAACAATTTGTTGAACGAATGCAACAAAAACAGAACAGTGAAGAATTTTGAACATTAACAAATTTTTTTTATTTTCTTTAATGTGGTGGGAGTGATGGGCAGACTAACATTAATCTTGTTAATATTCCCTTTTAAACAACAATAGTAGTACAATAGTAGCCAAAAGGCATTCCATTCGTTGTCAGTTTTGTAGGGTTCAGTTAGAACAAAAAGATCAACCAAAGTCATACTGATAGAACCTAATTCGTGTTGATTTCAAATATTCTTCTGAGATCATTATGTCCCCATTCTTGAAATTCTCCTCGAGCAAGTCTTTGAACTTGTAAAACTCCTCTATGGTAAATGAGTAAACCTATGGTACGGTCAATATCTTGGATGTCCTTTCTAGTTGACCTCGTCAAGCTTCTTCGGCTTGGGCAACCTGAACTCAGGATTCTTGATAAGAGTATGAAACATTTTATTGATGCTTAAACTTTAAATGAGTATATCCCATTTGATCTGTTGACCATTGTTGGAAATTATTTTTCATATGTTTGGTAAGGTCTCTACTAAGATGATTATTGGATACTCTAACAAGGATGTTAGAAGGTTTGTTGACGTTGATCAACTTGTATTTATAATTGCCACTTTCCTCTGTCAACCACAACAATTGTTCCAGATTTTTCGTTGAATATCTCCATTAGTTATAGCTCTTCAACCCATTTCAAGAAACCCAAATTTCTTAGCTTCTACATGGAGATTCCTAGCTTTGTTAAGTAACTTTTTGAACATTCTTATTGTAAAACCTTTAAGCAAGAAAACTGTTGGACTGTGAATGCTCTTCAGAATAATCTCAACTATTTACTGCTCTTGCAATTGTGGCTCACATCTTATATTTATGTTTCTCCACCATAGGATGTACTCCACCAAGGTTTCATCAGGCTTTTTCTTCTCAACCAGAAAATCACCAAGAATGATGTGATTTTAAACTCCAACAAATTGGCTATCAAAAGGGTTTCCATTTCTATGAATGTCTTTACTGAACCATTTAGTAGTTTTGCATATGAATCAAAAGTAACTCCCGTAAGGCTACTTACAAACTAACAGAACAAAATTGTTTTGTTACCCACTGCGTTGCAGCAATTTTCTCAGAAGTGTGCAACATGCTGTCAAGGGTTTCTGGTTCCATCAATTATTTTTAAAAAAATGTTGTACATAACCCTTGAGGCATTGGATGGGCTTAAACTCCTCTGGGTATGGACTACCCTTTAAAGTTGATGCACCTCTTTTTGATTGGTCTAAAGCTTCTTTCACCTCTTATTTGACCATTTGTTTATTTTCATTTTCATACATCAGATCTTGAACTAAATATATCTTTAGTTTTTCATCAGAGGTGAACTTTTTTCTTTCATCTGCAATATGATGGGTCTGTGACTGGTTTGTCTCTAGATGGCCTTGTATAGGGTCTCCCCTTTAGAGTTGATGCCCCTCCTTTTGATTGGTCCAGGGCTTTTCTCACCTATTGTTCGACCATCTGTTTAATTTCATTTTCCTACATTAGATGCTTAACTGAATTTGTCTTCAGTTGTTCATCGCAGATGAAATCGTTTCTTTCATCTACAATATGAATGGTTTCTAACTTGTTTGTTTCTGGAGGTGTCATCTGTGGTGATTGTGAATGCCTTTGCATTGTAATCATGGCGGCTAACATTTCTTCAATTTTCTTTTTGAGACAATTGATCTGTTCATCCCTTTGCTGGATGGTCCTTTCTTACTCATCTTTGATGTTCTCCTTGGTGGGTAAGGGAGCATCGAACGAGGATTATGTGGCCCCAGTCTCAACAACGTTGATTTCTACTAATTTTGCCTCAATGTAATCTGTCAGGCCATAATTTTCATTCTCAATATCTTCTCTCTGATCTTTAGACTATTTTACAATGTCGAATCAGAGCCTTTCCATGAAAACTCAATTGACTTTCTTTTAATAACTTTTAAGGTCAATAGGAAATTTTCGAGAAACATCACTTATTTCCTCGAACACCGGTGTCGTCGTGTGGAAGTTAATTAAATCAACAGAAGTCATATTTACAAAACCTCTTTCAAGTTCTTTTAAATATTCCATCGAGATTGTTAAATCTCCACTCTAAAAATTCCTATCAAGTGAATCCTTCAAGCAAAAGCAGTTTTCTATGGTGTGGTCGAGCAATCAGTGGTATGAGCAGTATTAGGGATGATCCTTCTTTTCGGCCTCCTCTGGCTTGTTTGGCTCAGGTAACCTGAATTTCAATCTCATTAGCAAGTCATGGAACATCTTTGACACTGCCTTCATGACACCCATAACTCATCGTTCATGATCACCGCCAATTCTCTCGTCAATGTCATGATGTGTGTGTTTTGATAGAAAGGAGTCGCCACTCTGTTTATCTATTTTACTGCCCTATTCTCCAATTTACCTTAATCTTTAGGATCAAGTGAAAGATCCTCAGGTATTAAAGAATTAGGATAAAGAGAAAGGGCAGATAATGATAGAAAATAATTGAAATGTTGTGTGGTAAACTTATGGATAAGGTCTCTAGAATGTCAACTTTTCATATAAGGAAAACCACATAAAAGGTCTGATAACCAAAAATTTAGGTTGATCACCTATTCTGGATTCTTTGTTGTCCTATAGAGGCAAGCTCCTATAGTTAATTATATCTTATGAAATTCTAGATTTACCTAAGAAAACTCCTGATTATCATTAAAACTCATTCTTCTAAGAAAATGTCATGGTCAAGGAAAGAAACATCAAATGTTTTATTCCTAGGGTAAAAGATTTCTAAGAATCCAATTCTACCCTCAAAATTTTATTTTACTTTATTTTTTAGTGTCATGTTGTGTCATTTTGTTTTGACATGTCATGTTGTTTAGTTTTGTTTTTTTCATAAAATTCTGCTTCTGAATGTTATCATGTAAAACAGAGTTAGCACACCCTATAACATGCAAAGGAAATCTAAAGCAAAATTTTGTTTTCATGTCTCTAATTAACCTGCAAAACAAAACACGATTAGCATAAAATCATGATTTTAGATTTTTCAATTTTGTTTGGCCATTTAATTGGTTGAGTAAATTTTAAATGACCTAGTCAAGATGCCTACGGCTCTGTCGTCCCATAGCCACAAAATATTTATATTTACTTAGCCCGAAAGATGTTTAAACCAGGAATAAAAGATTATTGTCAGCAAACATAGATTGTGTTATCCAAGAAATCTTTGTAAATTTGCACACATATGTTCCACTTTAAGTTTTAATGTCTTTTAAAATGAATTTTATGTTGTTTATGTCGATGCGTTAGATTTTTATGATGTCATTTTTTTTTAGGTCATGTCGATTAGACCTGAAAGATTTTAATTGAAATCTAAGATTTAGGTTTAATATCAATGAAACTTAGGTTATGAAGATGATTTAGGTTAAATATAGGTAGAACCTAGGGTTTTAAATCCAATTTGGATAGAACTTAAGATGTTCTAGGTTCAATGTAGGTAGAACCTAAAGATTGGAAAAAGTTTAAGTCAAACGTGTGTAGGACTCAAGGTAATTTAGGTTCATTGTAAGTAGAACCTCAAGATTTGAAATGTTTTAAGTCTGATGTAATTAGGACTTAAGATGTTTTAGGTTCAATGTAGGTAGAACCTGAGGGTTTAAAATGATTTAAGTCCAATGTAGTTAGGACTTAAAATGATTTTGGTTCAATGTAAGTAGAACCTAATGTTTTAAAATGGTTTAACTCCAATGTAGGTAGGACCTAAAACGATTTAGGTCCAAAAAAATGGTTTTAATCCAATGCATGTAGGACTTAAGATAATTTAGGTTCAATGTAGGTAGAACCTAAAGGTTTAAAATTTAGTAGGACTTATGTTATTTTAGATTCAATATAATTGAGATCTAAGGTTAACTTAAGTTCAATATTGAATCTAATATTTGAAATTGTCGTAAGTCCACTATGGTTAGGACTATGAGTTGGATCAATTAAAGTTCAATGTAGGTTGAAATTAAAGTCTATGATTTATGTTAACTTAAGTTGAACGTAAGTATTTAAGTTGGATTAGATTCAAGTTGGGTTGAACATGAAGGTTTGAATTGAATTAAGTTGACTTAAAACTTGGGGTTTAATTTGAGTTAGGTTCATGGTGGTTTGAACCTGGAGGTTTGTGTCAACTTAAGTCCAAGCTGAGTTCAGCCTAAGCGTTTAAGTTGGATCAGGTTTGAGTTGATTTAGGTTCAAGATGGATTGAACCAAAGTGTTTGAGTTGAGTATGGTTCAAGTTGGGTTGAATCTAAGGAGTTTGAGTTAGGTTAGGTGTTACACCAAAAATATATGCATTTTTAGATATATATTTTATACTCATTTTTTGTGATATTTTGATTTAAAGGAAGGTATTTTTAATGTTTTATTGCAGGTTGATGATTTTTAGCACTTGAGAGGAAAAAGAAGCAAAATGGATTGAATTTGGAGTCAAAATAGTAGACTAGAAAAAAAAAACTCAGTGCTAACGGTGCTAACAAGGACGTCGATGGTGTCAGCTTAGAGGAGGAGTCGATAACAGTGAGGTTATCGACTGTACCAGACTTGGGACTGACCGCGCCAGATTGGGCACCGACGGTGCCATTTGACAGAGAACACAAGAAATAAATTGTACCACGGGCGCTGATGACACCAATGTCTTTGCTGGGCAATTTTCTAGAAGATTTGATGAATTTGGATACTTTTTGAAGAGTTATTGGACACACCTCTTGGAAAGCTGACATTATGCTTTATTTAGAGAAAAAATAGATCAAAAAAGGGGTGGCTAGTGTGTCATTGAGTTTTCTTGAGTGTTCCATTGTGTGTATTGTTTAGTGTGGTGAGTCTGAGTGTGATTTCTCCTAAGAGCTGTTAGAGAGGGAGAGAAGTGAGAGATTTTTTTGTCTTTACATCTTTGAAGAGAGAATCAACGTCTTGTAAAGAGAGAAAGAGTCCAAGAGAGGCTACAAGGGATTTGCGTTGAGGAAGAGTTAAAGATAAGTAGTGTTTGTTCATTATTGTTGCATAAACTTTCTTTTATTTTTGAAATGCATATTTTTTCGTATTTTCCTCATGAGGTATGAGTAATTTTCTTTATCTTTCTCCTACTCTTAGAAAAAACCAAAGCAGCCCGAATATTTGAGAAGAAGTCTGGGACAATAATAATAAATGATAAGGGAAAGCAGCCAATAAAAGTACAAGCAGAGCATTCTCGTCAAGGTGCACAGCCGTTGTCATAACATGCTCAACAAACACAACAATATGACCAATCTAGCCAGCACTTTCATCAAGGAGGACCATAGTGAATAGAGAATAAGAAGGGTATGACCATTTCAAAATGAAAGAAGGTAGTATACTCCTTCAAAGATGAAGCTGTACCCAAAATGTTCAGAAGTTTAATGAAGAAGTCCGAGTTCAGATTACCAGATCCAAAGAAACCTGAGGAAGTTGACAAGAAAGATCAGCACAATTATTTTCTATGGACATGCTGTAGAGGAATGTTTCATTTTCAAGGATTGGCTCGAGAAAAATCTTAAAAAAGGGAATATAACAATCCTAAAAGATTATTTAAAAGAGTCTGAAAAAGGATCTGTCAATATGATTTTAGCCAAGCCGATCACTTCGATAGATCCCTATTTAGAAGAAGATGTATGGAGTACAGTTTGGGGCAAGTCATCCAAGAAGATACTTGATCCGATTCAAACCGCTTCAGTTCAGGCAGTAATTCACAGTCTACAGCTTGCTCAACCCAAGATGGAGATTTCACAAGAGAAACCACTGTAACCAGTAGAGAAAAAGAAGAATGACATCGTGAGGACTGATAGCATGGGGGGTAGGGTAGCGGCTGCCTCTATTATATTGGTTGTCGCAGATTCGGGAAAAAAACCCCTCAAACTCCTGACTGTGTATGATTATCTTTTCGCCCCTCCGAGGTATTATGAATATAATGATTATGATTTTGGCTACATTTTAACTATTTTTGCTGATGACGTAACTAATTTTACTAAATGTAACTTTGATCTCGATTCCCAAATCCATCCTAAAATCATACTTAAGTCCGACGAACCCGTTAACAAAAAGGAGGAAGATATTGATGATACCAGTTATGATAGCATCGGGATTTAGGAACCAATCATCGAGCGTCATGGAGCACACCTCGCCATTAATTTGGATCTTTCAGATGAAAAGGAAGCAACAAAAATTTTACCTACAACATTGCAAGAAGAAGAAGAAATCCCAGAAGTAAACTTATGGAGCGGGAATGTATTACCCCGAGAATAGATCTAGCAGATAAAGGAAAGCAAATAGTAACCCGAGAAGAGTTACCTCTGCCTCTGCTAGTCGAAGAAACACGTAATCATGTAAAGATCAAAGGATTATATAAAGTGGATTATAACATGCTAGCTCATCTTAGGAAGTTCCCTGCCAAACTAAGCATTTATGAAGCTCTAATCCTGTAATAGAAGATGAGGGAAGCTTTGGTTATAGCATTGCTTGACACAGAGATTTGCTTAGCCCAGTTGACCAACACATCCTTGGATGAATTTGCTAGTTAAAGGAACAACTTGGGGTAACCTTTATAGATGAAAACTTGTTGCTTTGTACAGCTGACCATAATAGACCATTCTATATCTTTGTTAACATCAGCAGATTCATACTGTCATGAGTTTTAGTAGATCCTAGAGCATCACTCGACTTGATGAGTCTATGAAGATTGGCCCATTTGGACATTAAAGCTCAAGAGCTCATGACTGATAAACTGATGCTAAGATGATTCAAGCAAAAGGAAAAGAGAGCGCTTGGATCCATTACAATATATACGAAGGTTAAACAATTAGTAACAACCACCAAGTTCCATATCTTCGACATTGAGACCACTTTCAATGCTCTACTGAGTCAACCATGGATACACGAACATAACATGGTTCCGTTGTCTCTACACTAATGCATTAAGTATTACCAGAAAGGATAAGAACATTGAATCAATGGTGATCTGCAACCATTTTTAGTTCATGAAGTTGGCATTCATGAAGACGCCATCTACTATGTGCCTCTAAAGAAAATAGTTTTCTTACGTTAAATTGTAGTAAATGAAGTGGATGATTCAGAGGAACCACAAAGAGGATACCATTCAACTCTACTTCAAAAATCTACTATCATCTCTTTACAGTGGGGTGGTAGAAGTTCTTTTAGCCTATATTCCCAAAATTGAGGCCGGGGAAGTGGATGAGGAAGTGCCAATATGATTATTGAACTGACTAAGACGACCATAAATATTGATGATGAAGAAAGCTCCGATGAAGAAATGATGATGATAAAATAGAAGAAAACGCAGTATGAGATATCCTTGGAAGATGTGAACCACTACGTGAATTCAACGACCCTCACTTCGATTCTCCCTCAAAATGTTCAGAGTTTAGAGGTCAAGGAAGTCCGTAGTACTGGTTCAAAATTGATCAAGTTTTACTGTGCTTCTACTTCTACTAATCTTGAAAATCATGTAATTTTGGATGACAATTTTAATGAATTAATGAAATTACCTTTTGGTTACTTTTCTCCTTGCATAACAAAACTTGATTCAACAGGGATATTTGTCAAAGCAAATGCCAAAAAATAAATGACAACTTTTTAAAAAATTATGGAATGTTAAAATTCAANGCAAGTTAGTTTTGCTTGGGCCAGCTATCACAATAACAATCCTTGGGTGAAATTATGGATTTTGTATAAAAGGCTTGCAGCTAAACTCAAAGCCTGGAATTGACAGACTTTTGGCAATTTATATACTAGGGTGGTGGAAGCTGAGGCCATTGTAAATGATTTGGAATCCAAAATTAGTTAAAATTCTAATTTGGAAAGTGATCTTTGTAATGCTAATGAAAGCTTACTCAATGCTATTCACTTGCAGGAGACTTGATTCAACAAGGATATTTGTCAAAGCAAATGCCAAAAAATAAATGACAACTTTTTAAAAAATTATGGAATGTTAAAATTCAAACTCCCAATTTAAAATAAGGTCTTAGATTTAGTACAAAAGGACTAGTCGATGATTCAAAAATTTTCATGATTATTACTAATGAAATAGAAGAGGTTTGCCTCAATTTGGAGGATGACTCTACCGATCAGCTGATAGAGGTTGCTCCGCCAGAATTTGAGGAAGAAATTAAATCAACAGTTGATGAATTGAATGAAATCAATCTCGGGACTGAGGAGCAGCCCCGACTAGCCTTCATAAGTTCTTTATTCGNTTTTTCATGATTATTACTAATGAAATAGAAGAGGTTCGCCTCATCTTGGAGGATGACTCTACCGATCAGCTGATAGAGGCTGCTCCGCCAGAATTTGAGGAAGAATTTAAATCAACAATTGATGAATTGAATGAAATCAATCTCGGGACTGAGGAGCAGCCCCGACTAGCCTTCATAAGTTCTTTACTCGGCAAGGAAGAGTCCATAAGATGATAAAGTTATTATTAGAATTTAAAGACTGTTTCGACTGGAGTTATAATGAAATGTCAGGACTATCTGTAGAAGTTGCAGTCGATAAACTCTGGACAATGATATAACCCCAGTGAAGCAAGCTCCTAGAAGGATGCACCTCAAAATATAGCAACAAGTCATTGTTGAGGTGAAGATGTTAATGGGCGCTAACTTTGTAAGAGAAGAGCAATACCCCATATGGTTTGCCAACATTGTGCCACTTAAGAAGAAAAATGAACATATTCGTGTATGTGTCGACTTCAGGAGTTTAAATAAAGCCTATCCAAAAGATGAATTTTTGTTGCCAATACCATAAATGATGGTGGACATGGCTTCGACGCATGAGATTTTTTCCTTCATGGATGGATCGTCAGGATACAACCAAATTAAGATGGCTCCAGAAGTTGCAACACTTACAGCTCTTAAGACGTCGATTAGGATCTTCAGCTACACAGTAATGCCATTCGAGTTAGAAATGCTAGAGCAACATATCAACAAGCAATGACGAAGATATTTGACAACCTCATTGATAACAAAGTGGAATGTTACATGGATGATTTTTTCATCAAAAGTAACTAGAAAAATAGACCATTGTACAATTTAAGGATAATGTTCGAATGATTACGATAACATAATCTTATGATAAATCCCTTAAAGTGCCCCTTCAACGTCACCTCCAGGAAATTTATAGGATTCGTTGTCCGTCATCGGGGAATTGAGATCAACCCACATAAGATTAATACTATCTTGGAAATGCCTCCTCCAAACACCTTGAAACAACTACATTTCTTCCAAGGAAAGTTAACATATCTGAGATGATTTATTTCTAATGTCTCACGTAGGGGTCATCCATTCTCGGTATTAATTAAAAAGGATGCCAAATTCATTTGAAAAAAAAAGTGCCAGCGAGCCTTAGATGACTCTATCAGAGCCCTATTAGCTCAGGTCAATGATGAGGGTAAGGAAAATGGCTTCTACTGCTTAAGTCGACATCTAATACCGATAAAGGTAATGTAATTTCCTATTGAGAAGAATTTTCTAGCTTTAATTTTTGCCACTCAAAAGCTTAGACAATACATGCTTTCTCACAAGATTATCCTTATTTCAAATGTTAATCTATTGTGGAATTTGATGACCCAAACAACACTTTCCGAACGTTTAGCAAGGTGGTCGATGATTTTATTACAATTCATTATAACTTTTGCACCCCTCTGCACTATCAAGGGATAAATTTTAGCAGATTTTCTCTCCGTACACCCACTTTCAGCTGGGCCCCCACTCAATGATGAATTGTCAGACAAACTGACATTACAAGTAGAACCATCCATTGACAGACATCGGGAAATGCACTTTGATGAAGCTTCGTTAGCTAGAAAAGACAAAGGATCAGGGACAGTTATACCAGGCAAAGCAAGGATCAGTCTTATTTTCATCACGCTAGATAAGGGCATGTTGAGATTCTCCTATAACTTGACAGAGTCGTACACCAACAATGAAGAATAATATGAAGCATTAATTATCAGTTTGGAGTTAGAAATCTCAATGAATATAATGGATATTTCCATATATGGTGACTCATAACTTGTTATCCAGTAAGTTGTCGGGCAATATAAGAGTTTGAAGCTAAGATTAGCCAAATATCAATAATACACGATGAAGCTGCTGGAACAGATCTTCATTGTGACTCTCTACTAGATTCCTTGGGGAGATAATGACCACACTGATACTCTAGCAAAACTTGCTAAGGAGCTGGCAGTTCACCAGAGCATTCCATTGTCATTACAGTACAAGAAAGATGGGTTTTGTCTCGAATCAACCTCGATAATCTACACAAGCACAAAGAGAAGGAGTGACAGTTGCAGTTGTTGCTATCAATGATGATTGGTGTAATCCATTAAAAGAATATTTGCAGACTAGAAAGCTACCAGAGGACAAGTCTGAACCATATCGCATCATAAGATGAGATATGTCATATGCTCTAGTGGGTGATGTCCTCTACAAAAGATCATTTGATCAGATGTGGCTGCAATGTCTGAGTAGAGCATAAGCATAGAATATCGTTAAGGAAGTACAAGTCAGATTGTGTGGTGCTCACCAGTCAGGACTGAAGATGAATTTGAAGATCAAGTAGCTCGAATATTATTGGCTTGCAATGATGTATGATTGCATGGATTAAGCTAGAAAGTGTTACCAGTGCTAAATGCATGGGGTGGTCTTGTACAAACCTCTTAATGTGCTACACCTGATTGTTGCCTCATGGTCATTCAAGCATTGGGGCACAAACATAATAGTTCTGATAGACCCTCCATCCTCTAAGGGAGACAGATTTAATCTTGCTGCTACAAATTACTTCTTTAAATGTGCAGAGGCACTGACATTACGAGAGGTTACATCATAGCAAGTCCTTCAATTCTTCAAAAGCCAAGTCAACTACAGTTTTGGTATACCACACAGAGTAATTTCTGACAATGGGAAAATCTTCAAGTGCACAAAAATAAACAACTTTATTAATCAACATGGGATAGATTGGAGATACTCTACGATCTACTATCCCAGAGCAAATGGCCTGATCGAGGCATTCAACAAAACACTAGTATAGATTTTGAAGAAAACACTAGGTGAAAGCAAAAGAGACTGACATAATAAACTATTAGAAGCTTTGTGGGTATATTGAAAAATGTTAAGAACTCCGACTCAATGTACACCACATGCACTTGTGTATGGGTCTGAGGTCGTACAACCATTTGTGGTTCAGACACCGTCTCTTAGAGTTACAATCGCCAACCAAATTACAATCGAAGGAAGTAAAAGACTCAGACTTGAAGAATTGGAGAGTCTAGAGAGAAAGCGAGAAGGAGTGCAACAGAATTTAGAACTTTACCAAGCAAGGATGGTACAAGCTCATGAAAAATAGGTCTGCCCAAGGATGTTCAAAGTTGGAGACCTCGTTCTTGTTTTCAAGAGGCCTATTCTTGCATGCTGCAAGGTAGGTGGAAAACTTGAACCAACTTGGGAGGGACCATTTGTCGTAGAAAGGGTCTATTCAGGAGGAGCCTACTAGTTGGTGGATTTTCGAGGCGAAGGACCTATGCTGCCAACAAATGGATGATATCTAAAAACATAGTATGCAATCTGACATTGTTTAAAATGACATTTTAATATCTGGATTGTTCTGGGTTTACTTATTTGGCCAAGCGTCTATGACCAGCATCAAAATTTTGTAATAAAATTAACCTCGATAAAATGAAAATTTTTGAATTTATTTTTGAAAATGAAACAATGAAAATTAAGTTTTGAAAACCTACTTTGATAATTAAATGTGATAAAGAAAACATGAAAATAAAAATAAACTTGCTTGAGTTTGTTTTCTCGAGTTTGAGGTCTCTTACTCTTTGCTCGCGCAGCACGATTATTCTTGTCTGCACCAACTTCTTCACATCCCCTTTCACACTCTGTACAAAGTTTTATATATTTCTTCCTCACCAATAATAATCTTCACATGCCACATATCTATGAGTTCAACACCACAAGTTCTCTACACTATTTGCATGATATTCTCGAGGTCAGTACCAAAACTTTGATTCCCATCTTTGCATTTCGGGGTAGGCTTTGATGCCTCATTCCTATCTTTACATTTTGGGGAAGGTATGGATGCCCTATTCCCATCTTTGCATTTCAGGGTAGGCTTTGATGCTCTATTCCCATCTTTTCATTTCTGGGTAGGCTTGGATACCCATTTACCATCTTTGCGTTTTCGGGTAGGATTAGACATCCTATTTTCATCTTTGCATTTTAGAGGAAGCTCGGATGTCGTATTCCCATCTTTGCATTTTGGGGTAGGCTAAAAAACCCTATTCTCATCTTTGCATTTCAGGGTAGGCTTGGATACCCTATTCCCATCTTTATATTTTGTGGTAGGCTTAGACATCCTATTCCCATCTACACTATCAGGGTAGGCTTTGACATCTAATTCCCATCCTCACTTTTTGGGTAGGCTTTAATGCCCTATTCCCATCTTTGCATTTTGGGGGACGCTTGATCTCGGTTTTTCTATGTAAGGATTTATGAAGTTGACACCACTACAACACCAAAAAACTGATCCTTGTGTGAAAATAAAGTTGTGTAAAATATATATATTTATAGGCAATTAATAATGGGATTCTACGCAAGTATACGTGTCATTATCAGGTAATAAAAGACTTCCTATTTAAGCACCAAATATCGATCCCACAAGGAAGGTGTAAATTGACAATGATAAGTTTTACTAGGAAATTTACAGAAAATCAATCAAAATCACTATCACTAATTTTGAATGTTGTGATGTTATCAAAACTAAAGTACTTAACTATTAGCAAAACATAAATGCAAAGTTTAAAAAGTAAATATTAATCTACTAACTATGTTTATGTAATGAAAATTTCTTATGTGAAAAAATATCCTTCTCACTACAATAAGATTTTTATGAAATGAGATGAGATAAATGTTTATAATATGTATTATTCTAATTAGGAGCAATTATAATTCTCTACTCTGATACAGTAAATAAAAAATCATTGGCTAACCCTAGGTTGAATCTCTAAATCCATGGATAAGCTAGGACGATATCGACTCTAACCAAAGTAAAATATGTTGAGATTTTCATACCTCTTTTATACTATTTTTAATGATATTACACTTTAAAGAAAGGTATTTTTGATGTTTTGTTGCAGGAATGATGAATTACGGTCAATGGAGCAAAAAGATGCAAAAGGAATGAATTTGGAGCAAAAAGGACAAAAATGTGGAGAATTGCACTAGGGCGCCGACGGTGTCATCGACGCCGCCGACGACGAGCTTTTCCCGAGGCTACAAGACAAAAATCTCCAGAAGGCCGCTGACGACGCCATCAAGGCCACCGACGGTAGGACTGACGGTTATGTGTACTTGTACAATGGATAAGGTCAGATTTTGGAGGGGTGCATAAGAAACTCTTGGAAAAACTCATCCACATCTTTAAAGAGAAATTTTGCTCAAAAATAGAAGAGTCCTGGAGGTTAGATAGGATCCATTAGTATGTACAGAGCTTGCTAGAGCGTGTAACTGTGAGGAATTCTTCGAGAAATAGTAAGAGTGGAGGGAAAGTGAAAGATTTCTTTCTCCTTGCTACTTCGAAGAGTAATTCCGCGTGCTGTAAAGAAAGGAAGAGATTCAGAGGAATTTCAAGGAGTGTTCTTGGGGAAAAATTTAGGGATAAGTTATTTATTTGTTATAGTTTGTATGACTTTGATTTTATATATGAATTCTGAGTTTTGTTGTGCTTTCCTCATGAGTTTTGAGTAGTTTTCTCTGTCATTCTCTTTGTCTCGAGATTCATGAAATGGTGATTTGAATTGGCAAAGCCATGAAAATGTTTAAGAAATTGTGATAATCTTTTCACTTCAATCTTAATTTAGTTTCAATCTGGCCAATTGGTTTGTTAAAATATATTGAGTTTTACAACTAAAGTGAAGATTACATCCAAGATTCAGGGAGGTTTAAGCCCTTGGAAGTTGGGTGCAAATAAATAGGGAAATAATATTATCGGGCATAGATTTGGAAACCTTGGAAGTTGGGTGCAAATAAATAGGAAAATAATATTATCGGGCGTAGAATTGGAGATTGCCTTGGATGTTGGGTGCAAATAAATAGGGAAATATTACTATCGGGCGTAGAATTGCAGATTTTAGAGTGACAGAGTAAAATCCCCAATTCGGTCCTATCGTTTGGGTGCTGATGTGTAGATGTTAGCCCTCAGGTGAGGGGAACGTGGGAGCTCCGAAGTGAGAGACGGTATCCTCCCAGCTTAGTCGTAGAATCAGTAACCAAGGATAGGATTAGTCAATGTTCTTTATGTCTGGACCAAAGGGTAAAGAATAGGTATGCTCATATTTGGCATAGTATAAATTGAACTAATTTATTTTATCCATTCACTATAATTTCTTGCAAGGAGAAGGATGATTTCTTATATATTGAATATCACAAATTAAACCCTACTTTCTATCATTAGTTATTTATTAGTTATCCAAATTATCTACTTATTTCAATTGTCTATTAGTGACAGATAAGAAAATTGAACGTCGTTGTTCTAGTTGAAGTTTTACTTTTTATTAAGTCTTAGTCCGTAGTATTCTATTTCTCTCTGTGGGATGCGCCGTTGTCGGGGAGAATTTTACGAGTAATAGACATATTAGAATTATTAAAAAGTTTTTACTTAAATTGCAACATATCTATATATTTATATATTTATATTTATATTTTTAATTATATTAGTGAGTACTAATTTTAAATTGTATGCGCAATTTTGGACTTGAAAATCTTATACCACACGATTTAGAATTAGAATGAACTGTTAGAAAAATTAAAAAATTAAAAAGAAAACCAAGAAATTGTGATACGATAGAAAACATTATGAACAATCAAGGAATAGAAAATGAACTCCAACCTAGACCCTTAAGAGATTACGCAAATCCTACAGCAGATGAAATTTACTTATCTATCCAAAATCCTGATGTAGCTGCTATTTCATTTGAGCTTAAACCTGCTATTATCCAAATGGTACAAAAAAATCAATTTGGAGGTACACCAAATGAAGATCCTAACTTACACCTTGCTAGTTTTTTATAATTATGTGCTACTTTTAAATATCATAGTGTCTCAAACGATGCTATTAGACTTAGACTTTTTCCTTTTTCACTGAGGGATAAGGCTAAGATGTGGTTAAACTTGTTAGCACCTGGATCTATTAAAACTTGGGGAGAACTGTCACAGAAATTTCTATCCAAATATTTTCCTCCATCCAGGACTGCTAAACTAAGAAAGGACATAACATCGTTCTGTCAGATTGATGGAGAGTCAATATATGAAGCTTGGGAGAGATTTAAAGACTATTAAGAAATGCCCTCATCATTCGTTACCAGATTGGTTGATAATTCAAACTTTTTATAATGGACATAACATCATTCTGTCAGATTGATGGAGAGTCAATATACGAAGCTTGGGAGAGATTTAAAGATCTTCTTAGCATAACATCATTTTGTCAAATTGATGGAGAGTCAATATACGAAGGTTAGGAGAGATTTAAAGATCTTCTTAGGAAGTCCTCTTCATTTGTTACCAGACTGGTTAATAATTCAAACCTTTTATAATGGATTAGTGGGAGCTCTTAGATTGATTATAGATGCTGCGGTTGGTGGTTGTTTAATGTCAAAACCTTTTGATTAGGCTTATTCATTAATAGACGAAATGGCTACCAACAATTTTCAATGGCCCTCTGAGCGGTAAATCCTAGAAGAGTAGCTAGTAGCCATGATTCTGATGCAATATCTATGTTAGCTTCGCAAATTGCTACAATATCAAAGAAATTAGATCATTGTGGGATGAATTATTCTTCAACACCTCCTATGATGGAAGAAAATTCATCTGGGCAATTTGTGGATGTTCAACCTTCATATAAAACCTTAAATGCTATTAATAAACCCAACAACCCATATTCAGACTATTATAACCCAGGTTTGAAGAATCATCCAAATTTTAATTGGAATAACAATTCTTCTACAAATCAATAATATGGGCAAACAACTCAGTAAACCCATTAGGACATTCATCCAACCAAGGAAATATTAACTATAGACCTTCTTATCCTCAAGGATTTAACAGTAATACCCAAATTAAGGAGAAGAAGTTATCTATGCAAGAGCTGCTATTAAACATGGGTCAACAATTACATAATCAAAGAAATCAATTACAGATTCATGAAAATCTATTACAACTGCTATTAAGAGTATTAAGAACCAATTAGGGCATATCGCTACTGCCCTTAGTAACCGAACATTAGGAACTTTTCCAAGTACTGTGGAACCAAATCCTAAAGATCAAGGGAAAGAGCAAATCAAGGCAATTCAATTAAAAAGTGGAAAAGAATTGGAGACATGAGTGCAACAAGAAATAGAAACTGAAAAAGAGAAAGTGGATACCGAAAAAGATAAGGATCATGAATACCCAGATTTAAAGTATCCATTTACACCAATGAAAATTACTATGGAAAAACCTCCACCACTGTTTCCTCAAAGATTGAAGCAACATAAGCAGAACAAACCATTTTCAAAATTTTTAGAAATTGTTTAGAAGTTAACGGTGAATATTCCCTTCGTAGAAGCTATAGAGCAGATGCCCAATTATGCGAAATTTATGAAATATATTTTGAACAAAAAAATAAAGTTCACAGATAACGAAACTATTGCACTTAGCAAAGAGTGTAGTTCAATTATTCAGAAAAAGCTTCCAGAGAAATTAAAAGATCCTGGTAGTTTCACTATACCGTGTGCTATTGGTGAAAAATTCTATGGAAGAGCTTTGTGTGATTTGGGAGCCAGCATTAACCTTATGTCTTTATCAATTTTCAAAAGACTAGGATTAGGAGAAGTCTTACCTACTTCTATAACTCTTCAATTAGCAGATCGATCAGTTACATATCCTAAGGGAGTTATAGAAGATGTGTTAATTCTTCAATTAGCAGATCGATCAGTTACATATCCTAAGGGAGTTATAGAAGATGTGTTAGTAATGACAAATTTATCTTTCTGGTGGATTTTAATGTTTTAGATATGAAGGAAGATAAAGAAATACATATCATTTTAGGGAGACCATTTTTAGCTACTAGAAAAGCNGTTAACTATGAGAGTAAATGATCAAGAAGTAACTTTTAACATTGCGAAATCTATGAAATACCCTGCTATTGAGAGAGATAATAAATGTTTTCGCATGGAAATTATTGAACATCTACTGAATGAACATTTTAAAAAACATTTTGAAAATAAAAGTATTTCGAAAAAGAAGAGCATTTTAAAGAACAATTTGAAGAAAATGATTAAATTATTCTGGACAAATTAGAAAATGAAGAATTAGATTATGTTCAGGAAAGATNNAATGTAAGCCCCAACTAATAAAATTGGCAGGATGAAACACCTAAATATTTCTCCTCAAAATTAAAGCCAAACATTTTGATAGCTTGGGAAGTCACCGAGGTTCTCCTCTGGATCCATGACAACCCTTAGTTCTTCTTCCTTTGGAAATAGCTTGGGAAGTCACCGAGGTTCTCCTCTGGATCCATGACAACCCCTAGTTCCTCTTCCTTTCTCGAGAAGTCACCGGAGTTCTCCTCTGGATCCATGACATCCCCTAGTTCTTCTTCCTTTGGATTCTACAATAAAATGAGAAGTCACCGAGGTTCTCCTCTGGGTCCATGACATCCCCTAATCTTTCTTCCTTTGGATTCTACAATAAAAAATGTTCCAAATTTGAACTAATCCCCTTACACACCTCTATGTCTGATTTCGTTGAAGAGTCATACCCTTTGAAATTCCTTGAAGATAATTTTTCTTGATTTNATGTTCCAAATTTGAAGCAATCCGCTTGCACACCTCTATGTCTGATTTCGTTGAAGAGTCATACCCTTTGAAATTCCTTGAAGATAATTTTTCTTGATTTCTATCGAGAGTTCTCTTAGGTGACTTTGATCATTTAAGATGTAATTAACTATAGGGGCTTGCCCTTATAGGAAGCATGTCCGAACCCAGCTTAATATAAACCTTATTTAATCGTTTATATTAANCGAACCAAGCTTAATATAAACCCTATTTAATCCCTTATATTAAATAGGGGAACTTGTCAGCAAATACAAAGGTTTCGCAGACCAAACGGACGTCATGTTTCCTTAGTTTATTTGATTGAGCCTCATCCTCAATTCTTGTGTTTATCCTTTGGGATAGATACAGGATTTGAGGTTTTTATCGAGCCTCATCCTCAAGTCTTGTGTTTATCCTTTGGGATAGATACAGGATTTGAGGTACAACGCTCTTTCATTTAAACTATAAAAAATATGGGGTCAATTTGATTTCATATTTTTCTAAAACTAAATATATATGTAAATTCCTTTCATTTTAAACTATGAAAAATATGGGATCAAATTGATTTCATACTTCAACGTCCTTCCGTCATTTTAAACTATGAAAAATAGGGGGTCAGTTTGATTTCATACTTCAACGTCCTTCCGANTTTATTTGAAGGAGCCTCATCCTCAATACTTCTGTTTATCCTTCGGGATAGATACAGGATTTGAGATACAATGCTCTTTCATTTTAAACTATGAAGAATATGGGGTCAGTTTGATTTCATACTTCAACGTCTATCCGAAGCGGGCGATTGGATTTTAATTCTGGTGACTGACAGCTTCTTTTGGGCAACCCCACAAACCAACCAGAAATAACGCCGACAAGTTACGTGAAAGAACTAATCTGGTTCTGAATTGGGAGAAATGTAAATTTATAGTTGTAGGAGGAATCATATTATGGCATAAAATTTCGGAGGATGGTGTGGAAACAGACCCTGCAAAAATTTAAGTTATATATAAACTAACACCTCCTACTAACGTAAGAGAGGTTAGGAGCTTTCTTGTATTTGTTGCTTTTTACAGGCATTTTATTAAAGATTTTTCCAAAATTACCAAACCTCTATGCCAACTTTTAGAAAAGGACAAGAAATTTGAATTTACTGAAAGATGTTTAAATGCCTTTGAATTATTAAAGGAAAAATTAATCACAACCCCTATTATAGTTTCACCTAACTATGAGAAACTATTTGAATTGATTTGTGATGCTAGTGATTATGGTATTACAGCTGTCCTTGGACAAAGTTAAAAGGTATGAAAAAATTTTTAATGTTCTATACTATGCTAGTAAAACTCTTAATGATGCACAAATTAATTATACTATTACTGAAAAAGAGTTACTGACATTGTATATGCTTTAGATAAATTTAGATCTTATTTAATTGGAGCTAAATTTGTTGTGCACTCTGATCACTCTGCTATTAAATATATAATGCAAAAAAGGGATGTGAAACCAAGGTTGATTAGATGGATACTTTTGATGCAAGAATTTGAAGTTGTGGTTATTAATAGAAAGGGAACTGATAATCAAATTGCTGATCATTTGTCAAGATTAAAAAAGCATGAATTATCTGACATCGACAATGAAATTACAGATAGTTTCTCTGATGAACAACTTTATAATATTAATGAGTGGAAAATACCATGGTATGCTGATATTGTTCACTATATTGTAAGTGATATTTTGCCACCTATGCTGGCATTACAGCAACAAAGGAAGTTCATTCATGATGCAAAAGCATATTTCATGGATGAGCCTTATTTATATAAACAATGTAAGGATCTAATTATGAGAAAATGTATACCTTTTGAAGAAACTGACTAATCATTCAGAAATGTCATGATTCTGAATTTGGAGGACATTTTGGGATTGATAAAGCTGCATATAAAATTTTACAAGCGGAATTTTATTGGCCTACTATCTTTAGGGATGTTTATAGAAGAATTAATTCATTAAGAAGGTCCACCGACGACGCCCTCGAGGCCGCCGACAGCGAGCTCAGCGGTTATGACCAACTAGGCTTTGGATGAGGACAAATTTTGAAGGGATGCTTAGGCAACTCTTGGAAATGCTCATCCACAACTTTAAAAGAAGATTTTGGCCAAAAATTAGAGTGGTCCTGGAGACTCTAGAGGTCCTGGAGGTTAGAGAGGTCCTGAAGGTTAGAGAGGTTCCATTAGTGTATAGAGAATTTTCTAGAGGGACTAAATTGTGAGGAATTCTTTGAGTGATTGTAAGAGTAGAAGGAAAGTGACAGATTTCTTCTTTCTCGTTGCTTCAAAGAGGAATTATGTGTGCTGTAAAGAAAGGAAGAGATTCAGAGGAACTTCAAGGAGTTTTCTTGTGGAGAAATTAGAGATAAGTTTATTTGTTGTTGTAGTTTGTATGACTTTGATTTTATATATGAATTCTGAGATTTGGTGTGTTTTCCCCATGAGATCTGAGTAGTTTTCTCTATCTTTCTCCTTGTCTTGAAATTTGTGAAATGGTGATTTGAATTGGTGAGGCTATGAAAATGTTTAAGAAATTGTGATGATCTTTTCACTTCGATCTTAATTTACTTTCAATATGGCCAACTNACGCGTAGAATTGGAGATTTTAGAGTGACAGATTAAAATCCCCAATTCAGTCCTATCGTTTGGGTGCTGATGTGTAGATGTTAGCCGTCAGGTGAGGGGAACGTGGGAGCTCCAAAATGAGAGCCGATATTCTCCCAGCCTAGCCGCAGATTCAGCAAACAAGTGTAGGATTAGTCAATGTTCTTTATGACTAGACCAAAGGGTAAAGTATATGTATGCTTCTATTTGACACAATATAATTTGAATTAATTCACTTTATCCTTTCATTATAATTTCTTGACAAAGAGAATGATGCTTTCTCATATATTGAATATCACGTTCGAACCTTCATTAGTATAATTAGTTATTTAATAGTTATTAAAATTACATATTTATTTCAATTTTCTATTAGTGACAGATAAACAAATTGAACTTCGTTGTTGCAATTAAAGTATTGCTTTTCTAAAGAACCTTCATTGGTATAATTAGTTATTTAAGAGTTATTAAAATTACATATTTATTTCAATTGCCTTCTTCATTAGTATCATTAGTTATTTAATAGTTATTAAAATTACATAATTATTTCAATTGCCTAACAGCGATAGATAAGCAATTTGAACTTCGTTGTTGTGATTAAAGTATTGCTTCTCTAAAATCTTAGTTCGTAGTTCTAATCTTACTCCTTGTGGGATCGATATCTAGGACTCCATTAGAGCCCTATCTTACTTGAGTGATACATATACTTGCGTTGATAAGTGTGACTTTACAATTATGAATATTTATTAAGTCCATATTTATCAAATCTATAGTTGTTATTAAGGTTTTGGTACAGTTGCTGAGGAATTAAATTTTTTAGCAGCACTATTAAATACTTATATTTTTTAGCATATATAAAGTCGCGGTTAGTAGACCATACCCGGAGGAGTTCGATGTTATACCCTAGCCCATGGGTTTTGAGTCACAAAACTTTAAAATATTTGACGAGACTGGAAATCCCAAGCAACATTTAGCACATTTCTGAGCCTGTTGTGGTAATACTGGAGGTAACAAAGCTTTGCTCTTCTGATAGTTCGTTAGCAGACTGTCAGGGATTGCTTATGATTGGTATGTCGAATTCTCCAAATGATCAGTCAAGACGTTCGTCGAGTTAGAACAATTGTTTGTGAAAAGGTTTGCTAGAGCACAACATCATGTGTCTATCGGAGATCTCGTAATAAAGAAGCAAAAGCCCAACGAGACTTCAGTTGACTACATTTTAAGGTGGATAAACCTTAGCATGAAATGTGAACCTCAACTATAGGAACATCACACAATTGGGATCTCACTCAACAACATCCATGGGCCAGTAGCTTTCATGCTCAAGGGACTCACCATTAAATCCTTCGAGAAGTTATTTAGCAAAGCTAGCAATCTTCAAGATAAATTCAAACATATGGATTCTCATGAAAAGTCTGAGAAGCTTAAGATGACCAGAGTATTTGAAAAGAAGGCCCGAATAGTGGCAACAGTTGATAAAGGAAAATAACCGATGAAGATACTCGTAAAAAATTCTCATCATAATTCTCATTTGTCGTCATCGCAGCATGCTCAATAACTGACAACACAGTATGGCCAGTCCAGCCAGCAACCGCCTCAAGGAGGATCATATCGAATAGAGAATAGGAAAATATCTCTTGCAGAATGAAGGAAAGTGGTGTACTCCTTCAAAGATGAAGTAGTACCCAAAATGTTCAGAATTCTGATGAAGAAGCTTGAGTTTAGACTACCAGATTCGAAGAAGCCCGAAGACGTCCACTAGACGGATCAACCAAATTATTGTCCATATCATAGATTGCTGGGATACACTATACATGAATGTTTTGTCTTCAAGGAATTGCTTGAGAAAAATCTTAAGGAAGGGAATATAATGATCTCAAGAGAATATTTAAAAGAACTTAAAAAAGATTCTATAAATATGATTTCGACCGAGCTAATATCTCCAATTGACTTGAATATTAGAAAAGATAGGTGGAGTACAACCTGGAACAATCTTAAGAAAATACTAAACCAAATTCAGAATGCTTCAGCACATGCTTCCGTTCAGAGTCTTCAACCTGCCAAGCTTGTGATGAAGATTTTGCCAAAAGATCCGTCATCGTCAAAGATAAAGAAGAAAAAGAACACCACCACGATGACTGATATCACGAGGAGTAGGATGGGGCTGCCTCTGCTAGATTGGTTGTCTTAGATTTGGGGAAAAAAATCCTTAAACCCTTGACCTTGTAAGATTATCTTTTTGCCCCTCCAGGGTCTTATGAATATAATGATTATGATTTTGGCTATGTTTTAACTGTTTCTAATGATAACGTAATCGACTGTGACTAATCTAGCTTCAATCTTGATTTCCAAAACGATCCTCAAATTGTGCTTGAGTCCAATGAAATTGTTAACAAAACCATAGAAGACATCGATAGTGCCGCATACGACAACACTGAGAGTGAGAATCTTGTCCTCGAGGCCACGATGCTCTGCTTGCTATCAGCTTGGATCTCTCCAACAAAGAAGAAACACTGGGAGATTCGACAATGGTATCCCAAAGAGAAGAAATTACAGAAGTAAACTAAGGTGCGGGAAGGTATTAACCTTGAGAATAGCTCCAAAAGATAAATTATAGCAAACAGTAACTCGAGAAGAGCTACTTCCACCTCTGTTAGCGGAAGAAACACATAACCAAGAGAAAATGAGAGGATCATGAAAAGTGGATTACAATGTGTTAGCTCATCTTAGGAAGTTTTCATCCAAGTTAAGCATCTATGATGCTCAAACCATATCAAAGGAGATAAGAGAGTCTCTGGTTACTGCTTTGGTCAACCCAGAGAATTTTTTAGCCCACATGGCCAGCACATCCTTAGATGAAGTTTGCTCGTTGAAACAAAAATCAGGGGTAACCTTTACAGATGAAGACCTGTTGTTTGGTACCGCTGACCATAATTGTTCACTCTATATCTCCATTAACATCATCAGTATTGTATTGTCCAGAGTCTTAATAGATCTTGAAGCATCACTCAACTTGATGAGTTTACAGACATTGGCCTATTTGGACAATGAAGCTCAGGAGCTTACAACCGATAAAATGATGCTAAGACGATTCAAACAAAAGGGAGAGAGTGCCTTTGGATCAATTACATTACCGATGAAAGTTGAAGAACTAGTAACAATCTCCAAATTCCATATCATCGACGTCGAGACCTCTTTAAACGCTCTACTGGTTCTACCATGGATTCACGAACTCAACATGGTTCCATCATCTCTAAACCAATGCATCAAGTACTACAAAGAAGGACAAGAACATTGTGTCAAGGGAGATTTACACCCATTTTCAGTTCATGAAGTTGGCATTCATGAAGACGCCGCTTACTATTCACCTTTAAAAGAAACTATTTTCTCTCGCGAAGTTATGACAAATAAAGTGAGGAATCAGAAGAAGTACAATGGCAATGCCATTCAACTCTACTTCAACAACCTTCCACCACTCTTTCAAGATAAGTTGGTGGAAGCTCTTTTACTTTACGCACTCGAGGTCGAGGCCGATCATCAATATTGGTGATGAAGACAGTTTTGAAGATGAAATAATGATGAAAAAAAAGAAACCTCAGTACGTGATATCCTTAGAAGACACGAAGAAAAGGTAATATGAGACAATATATGAACGGATAAACCACTAAGTGAATGCCACGACCCTTACTCTGATTCTCCCTCAAAAGGTTGAGATATTAGAGGTCAAGGAGGTCCATAGCACTGGTTTAAATCCAATCAAATTTTATCGTGCTTCTACTTCTACTAATGTTGAAAATCCTGTAAAATTGAATGTAAATCCTAATGAATTAGTTGAATTGCCTTTTGGTTACTTTTCACCTTGTGTATAAAATTTAATTCAACAAGGTCATTTGCCAAAACAAATAATAAAAGATAACTCACAACTTTTTGAACGATTATGGAATATTAAAAGTCGAACTCCAAACTCAAAAGAGGGACTCAAATTTGGTATAGTAGGACTGGTCGATGATTTAAAAACTTTCATGGTTGTTACTGGAAGATGAGAAGAGGATTGCCTCAATATAGAGGATGACTCTACTGATTAGCTAATAGAAGATGCTCCACCAAAAATTGAGGAAGAAATGAAATCAAATGTTAATGAATTAAAGGAAATTAAACTTGGAACATACGAGTAGCCTCGACCTATGTTTATAAGCTCCTTACTCAACGATGAAGAATCATTAAAATTGACCAAATTATTAACAAAATTCAAAGATTGTTTTGCATGGAGTTATGATGAAATGTCAGGACTGTCAACAGGTGTTGTAGTTCATAAGCTTTGGGTGTACAAGCTCCAAGAAGAATGAGCCTCGAGATAGAGCAACAAATTATATCGAGGTGAAGAAATTAATAGAAGCTAACTTTGTAAGAGAAGAGAAATACCCTACGTGGTTAGCTAATATTTTACTAGTTAAGAAGAAAATTGGGCAAATCCGTGTGTGTGTCGACTTCAGAGATTTAAATAAAGTATGTCTAAAAGACAAACTTCTGCTGCCAATGCCAGAAATGATGGTGGAAATCGCTTCGACACATGAGATTTTCTCCTTTATGGGTGGATTGTTGGGGTACAATCAAATCAAGATGGCTCTAGAAGATGCAACAATTACAGCCTTCAGGACACCTATCGGGATCTTCTGCTATAGAGTGATGTCATTTTGGTTGAAGAACGCCAGAGCAACATATCAACAAGCTATGAAAAAGATTTTTGATGATCTCATTCATAATCAAGTAGAATGCTACGTGGATGATTTGGTTGTCAAAAGTAAATGAAAGATAGACCTTTTGTACGATTTGAGAATCGTGTTCAAATGGTTACGATGATATGACCATAAGATGAATCCCTTAAAGTGGGTTTTGGGCGTCACCTCTGGAAAATTCCTGAGTTTCGTTGTCCTTCATCAGGGAGTTGAGATTGACCTGGATAAAATTAAAGCTATCTTGAAAATGCCTCCATAAAAAACTTTGAAACAACTACGCTCCTTCCAAGGAAAGTTGTCATATTTGAGACGCTTTATTTCTAATCTCTCTGGTAGGTATCAACCCTTGTCAGCATTAATTAAAAAGGATGCCAAATTTGTTTGGGGTGAGAAATGTTAGTAAGCCTTTGAGGACGTTAAACAATATTTATTGACACCTCATGTTTTGGCAGCCCCTATCCTTGGGAAACCTTTGATAGTTTATACCGCGGCCCTGAACGACTCTCTCGGAGCCCTTTTAGCCAAAGTCAATGATGAGGGTAAAGAAGATGAATTTTACTACTTGAGTCGTCATCTGATACCGACGAAGATAAGGTATCAGCCTATTGAGAAGCATTGTTTAGCTTAGATTTTTGCCTCCCAAAAGCTGAGACACTACATGCTTTTTCATAAGATTACCCTGATTTTAAAAGTTAATCCATTGCAACATTTGATAACCCGCCTCACACTCCCTGGATGTCTAGCTGGATGGTAGATGATTTTATTGCAATTTGATAGAACTTTTGTTCCCCTCTGTGCTTTCAAGGGATAAATTTTAGTAGACTTCTTCGCCGCATACCCACTTCGAACTGGGACGAACTACCGGATGAACATATATTACAAATAAAATTCTTCAGTGCTCAACGCTGGGAGATGTACTTCGACAGCGCTTCATCAGCCGTAAAATACAAAGGATCAAGCACGGTTACTCAACGTTTGATCTTCATCACGCCAGATAAGGGTATGCTGAGGTTCTCGTACCACCTGATAGAGTCATGTACCAATAAAGAAACAAAATATATAGCTTTATATATTGGGTTGGAGTTGACAATCTCGATGGATATAACAGATATTACCATCTATGGCGACTCATAACTTATCATTCAACAAGTTGACAGACAGTACAAGATTTTAAAACCAAGGTTAACAGAATACCACCAGTACGCCATGAAGCTGCTCAAGCAGATTCCAAATGTGACTTTCTACCAGATTCCTTTGGAAGATAACACTCATGTTGACACTTTAGCAAAACTTGCTAAGCAGTTGGCATGTCCTCAGAATGATTCCATTGACATCACAATATAGGGTAGACAAGTTTTGTCTCGAGTTGACCTTGAAAATCTACACAAGCTTGAAAAAGAGGAAAAGATACTGATTGCAGTCGTCAATATCAACGAAGATTGGCACAAGCCATTAACAGAATATTTGCATACTAGAGAGCTACTGAAGGACAAGTCAGCAGCACACCACATCACAAAAAAGGCTACATCATATGCCTCAGTAGGAGATGTCCTCTATAGAAGATCATTTGACCAAAAATGGAGACGATGTCTAAGAAGAGCCAAAGCACAAAATATTGTCAAAGAAGTACATGTCGGATTGTGTGGTGCTCACCAGTTAGGGCCACAAATGAAAATGAAGTTCAAGAAACACGGATAGTATTGGCTAGCAATCATGTCTGACTGCATGGATTCAATAAGAAGATGTCACCAGTGTCAAGTGCATGGCGTAGCCTTACACCAACCTCCGAATGTGCTACACCCAACAGTTGCCTTGTAGCCTTTTGAGTGTTGGGGCACGGACATAATAGGTCTGATAGACCCTCCATTCTCAAAAGGACATAGATTTATACTGGCCGCTATAGATTACTTTTCTAAATGGGCAGTAACAGTGTCGTTATAAGAGGTTACGACACAGCATGCCCTTCAGTTCTTCAAAATCCAAGTTAACTACCGTTTTGGAGTTCCATGCAGAATGATGTCTAACAATATAAAATCCTTCAAGAGCACAAAAATCAATAACTTTTTTAAAAGACACGGGATAGACTGGATATACTCTATAATTTACTATCCAAGGGCAAATGACCGGTTTGAGGCGTTCAACAAGCACTGGTACAAATTTTCAAGACGACACTGGATGAAAATAAAAGAGATTGGCTTAACAGACTACTCGAAGCATTCTGGGCCTACCGAATGACGTTCAGAAATCCCACTTCGTGTACAGCAAACATGCTCATGTAGGGGTCTGAGGCCGTACTACCGTTAAAGGTTCAGACGCCGTCTCTCAGGGTCGCTGTCCCCAATCAACATACAAAAGAAACAAGTACAAAACATAGACTTGAATAATTGGAAAGTCTCAAAGAAAAGCGCTTAGAATCACAATAGCATCTAGAATATTACCAGGCAAAGATGATACAAGATCATGACAAATTGGTCTACCCAAGTACATTCAAAGTTGGTGATCTCATTCTCATGCTCAAAAGGCCTATTCTTGTACGCCGCAAGATAGGTGGAAAATTCAAGTAAACTTGGGAGGGACCATTTGACATAGAAAAAGTGTACTTGGGAGGAGCATACCAGCTAGTGGATTTACGACACCAAAGACCCATGTTGTCGATCAATGGACGATACATGAGGACATACTACACAGCTTGACATTGCTTGAATTGAAATCTTAGAATTTTAATTGTTTTGGGGTTATTTATTTGGTCAAACGTCTGTGACCGGGTCCAAAAATTTTCCTAATAATTTAACCTCAATAAAATGAAAAATTTTGAAATTACAAACTTCAATTTTTTCTTTTCTACGTTTAAGTTTGATATTGTACTAAATTAAACAAACTATAAAAATAAATAAACTTCTCACCGATATAAACTAAAATTCTGCCTAATAAACACTTTGTTTTGTTCTTGTTCCAGCTAAATTTCAGCATAGTGATGTTTTTTTTCTGTCGTCTGCAGAGAAAATGTCAGGACAGAGGTTGATTTTTGCTCTTAAAGATGGTTGGAACCTTGCACTTAACATGGAAAGGGTGTCGCAGGGTGGCACCATAGACTTCAACATGGATTTCAGTCAAGTCAACATGGACTATGAGGGTCCCCTAATGGATGTGGTTAGCCATTGAGAAAACAAAGGGCTACCATCGCTCCTAAATATTGGCACCGGGGGTAGTTCCTCGTTGAAGGGAAAAAATGTGATAGTACTGTAAGTCCCGATGGATGGGACTAGTCGCCTGTCATCTATGATAACTGCACCAACCGGGGACCTAGTCGCTGCAAATGATAAAAGACTACCAAATGCATTGCTACAAAGAACTCAACACAGAAATGTAAACCACTAAAGACATAGAGTCTTCGTGTATGAAGAAAGAAGATGCCAGAAGGAGGCAGAGAGCTTGCTTACCCCTATCCCTGAGGGGAAAATTTACGATCAAGGCATGCGAGAGACCTCTTCCAGCTTGCTTTCCATAGAAGATGAGTCCGAGCTTGCTCTAGAAATGGAGACACCAAAAGTTTTAGACGCTCTTTGTACGGGTTGCCCGACATTCAGTATGAGATTCCCGCACGGACATCAGTTATCAGGGCAATTGTGGAATGTCCTGACATGTTATAAAATTCAGTATGGAGGATCTCAAGGAGAGTTCCCATAGGATTGCTTGACCCTAGGGTTGACCTTGGGTGATGTTCTAGAGTTAGTTCACTCACTTACACTCACTCTCACCCACACTCAATCACAAACCCTAAACCCAAATTGTTGACTTTGATCCCTTGATCTTTTGGTAGACTCATGTAGATGGTCCCCTAAACCCATAAGCTCTAAGCTAGGGTTTAGCTAAGATCGGTACATAGAGGACCCACAGAGGGATTTCATTGGTCCATGGCTCATATAAGGTGGTTGGCGCCCCAATTCTACCAAAAAGTCCAACTTGGCATATTGCCCCTAAATCTACACAAATTACCTAAATGCCCTTGAAACCCTGAATTTGGTCAAAATCCTTAAATTCACCCAAAATACCCAAATTGGTTCAAAAATCATTTCAAACCATTTGAAGATACCCAAATTGCCCAAAACCAACCAAATTTACCAAAATACCCCCAAATTTGCTAAAATTACAAAAAAACCCTAGGCACGCCAAACTTTCCCAAAACATCCAAAAACACTTCAAATGTCTCCAAATCCAATTTAAACCCTTCAATTGAACCTAATTTGGCGAATTTGACTATTTTGACCAAAACCCCCAAAATTGCCTTTAAAGGCCCAATTTCCTCAAATTTACCTTAAATGTCCATCATTTGGTCACAAATTCCCTCAAATTCATCTCTCACATGACCAATATAAACTAAATCCAAGCGTAATTGGCCCATGTTTTGTGGTCAATTTTAATGTAAGTGAAACCCGCAATTTTGATGCTACGACCTAATCTTACCTAATTAAACCCCATAGCCTACTTGATTTGCCCCAATTTAAATCCTAAACTCTTCATAACCATCCTACACATCAAATTTGACCCTCAATTGCTCTTGTTAAAGCTTCAATTGCACTCAATTTTGATCCAAGTCTAAAAATCCCTAAATTAGCCCCAAATTGGCTATGTCCCCAAATTCTTCCAAATTGAATACCGTAACCCCAAAATTGACACCCAATTTATGTTGAAAACTCTTAATGACATTCCTATGGAACATTTCCAACCATCAATTTTGACTTAGCCCAACCTTAGCCCAACAAAGACCCAAGTCTATTCCAACATGTCCAAATCGGCCAAAATCTCAAAATCTTTCAAATTGAGCTTCGAATTGAACTCAAAACATTTCAATCCTTCACCAAAAATCTTCATAACAATCATCTACACAATGTTGATCAATCAAATGGGCTCAAAGTCATGGGTAGCCTAACCCAAACCTGACCTTTAGCTATTTTCACCCAAATTGGACCCATGCACGAAAATTGACCTGGCCATGTCAAATTGATCAGGGTAAAACTTCTACAGCCAACTTTTAGATCCTAGTGACCAAGCTAGACCCACTTTATCCACCCTAGATGAGTCATGGACCAAAGGTCCCCTAAATTAAGGGATTTATTTCTTAAATTGCTTAAACAAAGATATCCTTCCTAAAACTTATCACCAGCCCAAATTAATTGTTGTGACAGATTCCTCTAAGGTTTCTAAGCCACCTAAGAACCTCCCTTGCCATAGCCAGCCACCCTACTCACTGGAGGAGCCAAAACTGAGACCCCCATGCCTAATTTCAAACCCAATTTCACCCATCCAATGTGTCTAGCTTTGATCGGTGTTTAGCATCTCGAAGCCCTCCACCTAAGCTCTACATTGCACCCAAATAAAGGCCATGACAACCACCTTAAGCTGTTTTACTTAAACCCCTCTTCCATGGAAAAAAATGGGAGCAAAGAAATTTTCTTGAGGGAACCCTATTGAAACTATTTCCAGAGCTCCTCCAAGACTCCACAACCCCATTGCAACCATTCTTTGGTCATCTTCCCCATCACTTAAGCTGACATTTTGAGCTCAAAATCAAGTCAAAATTTGGCCTTCCTTAAAACCCTCTCAAACCCCAAATTGATTTTCTCTTGAGCTTCACTAGAGCAAGAGAGGAAGATCCACATCAAAATACTTCTCTGTTGAGCCCTCTAATCTATCCTTATACCAAGGCTGCTCCACCCTTTGATCGAACTCATACATGGAGCCTTCACCAAAGAAAATAAGCACATCTACAAGGTTCTTCAGACACCACTGAAGCTTCCACAAGCACCCAATCAAGGCCTCACCTCTTGGGTAAAGATATAGCTCACTAACCCTAAATTGGGCTCGATTTGGACCTTTGTGAAGAAAGCTTGCAATTCATAACAATCTAACCGTATATATGTACTTGTCTCAAGTAGATGAAGGTGTAGGAACAAACACCAAGCAATTCAGTGAGTCTAGGCTAAGATCTTAGGGTTTAAAGTTGTACGGTTCATGGGTTTTGGCTATCGGGGAAGATGACGGAGAGCTATTTGATCGAGCATGTATCAGATGGATGGACGAAATTGAGCCTGACGAAGCCTTCTTGCGTGAACAGCAGAATGCGTGGCTGTCATGTCGGATGGCAGTGCCAAACCAAAAAATGACGTGTGGCGCTTCAGAGAAGATGAGGATGACGCGGCGTGTGATTGGGATAAAGAGAAAATTAAAGCTTTTTCTTAATTAAATAATAAAAAAAAATTTAAAAATTCATAACTTTTCACAGAAAAATCATAAAAATAAAAGAAAAAGACCCTCTTGCGCAGTGAACAATGGAGAATAATGTGGCTAAAAAATTAAAATTATTTTTAAATATTTTATTTTTATTGAATTAAATACCCTCTATGGTATTTTAATTCTCTATGGCTTAAAATATTTTCCCATGGCTTGAAATTTTAAGGGTTTATTACCCATCACAAAGGGGATGTTCTCTAATTTTTCCAAGGTCAGAGAGCATCTCTATGCTTCTAACCCTGATTTTTAAGCTCAGGTGGCAATTTTGACTTATTTTTATTATATAAATCCAAACATCACTTAAAAAATTATGAGGGCAATTTTAGTAGGTTTTTTGTGGCCAGGGAAGTCTAAGAAAAATATTGTGATGCTTTGAATCATTTTGTGAATTTCTATACTTAATTAAATGCATATACCTTATCTTAATTTATGTAAATTAAACACTTATCAAAAATTGACAAAATCACTTCTCTACTGTCCATAAAAATCCATGTTCTTTCACTGTAAAAATATTAAAATTATTTGACTTAGTCTAAGAATTAAAATGGATTTTTAAGGAAGCCTTATCTTTTTGTATAAAAAAAGTATATTAAATTATATATACTTAGAAAAATTATGAAAATGTTTTCTTGAGTTCCTTGTGATTAGGGGAATCTTATAAAAATAAAACCAATTTTTGTGAAAATATTTCATTTTTAAAATATATATTGAATTAAAAATAATTAAAATAATTAAAATTTTCAAAAATACAAAAAATGGTTCAAAATGAGTGGAAATATCCTCTGATCAATTATAAATCATTAGGATATTTTTCCTAATTTTTCTAAGTTAAAATATAAATTTTAAAAGCTTTAAAATGAATTTTTCAGATTTTCCCATTAAGATAATTATAATAAATAAATTAAAAATCACAAAAATACAAAACCTGGTTCTCTGAGTTTTCTGAACTCAGAGAAGTCTATTAAAATTATAAAAAAGATTTTTTGCAATTAAAACATTATTTTGTATTTAATTTAATCATTGAAAATGATTAAAAAATTAAATAATAATATATTAATTCAAAAAATTTATGAAATCTTGCCTAAGTGTTTCTCTGACCTAAGGAAACCTCTATTAATTTTCCATAAATAAAAATTTTATTTTGGAAAGGTAAATAAATTAACTTATGAAAATCCTATTTTTCTAAATTTAAATAATAATTTAAATTAAATTGAAATTTTGAGAGGTCCTCGTGTTCTCCTCTAGCATTATGATTACCTCATTGAAATGACACTTTAAACCCTCAAAGTAATTTGAGTCATGTTTAGTGAGTTATGAGGTGAACTACCCCAAGGGCAAAGTGGTAACTTTAAGAGTTTGGTGCCTTAGTCAAAATTTAGGATTAACCAAGGTAAAATGATTAATTTTGATCTGAATGAATATATTTGGATGATTGAAATACAATGGGACTAAAAGGTAGAAACCCACTCACCACCCTTGCACAACATCAACAAATTTATAACCCTCATAATTTTCATGACTTGGAAGCAACTTAGATCAAAAGATTCTTAAGTAATGGACTTAAGTCAGATAGTTTACTTTTATTAAGCCCGAAATTGAGGATGATGCGACCATTTGATAAAAATGCACATAACATGAAATCAAAATTTTGATAATCACCCTTTCACCTATCATGATAATTAAAGGCTTAGTATTGACCTAAGGTCGATATTTAAATTCAATTGATAAGACTCAGAAGATAACATAATCGCTGATTAATATCTTTAAACACTACAAGCCTTACCTTAATTATGGGCACCACAATCTTAAATGACCTAAATTTGACTTACGGACACCCATCCATATAACTCTTAAGTGAAACGTTAAGTGACTAATCGAGTATCATATCCTTAAGATAATTAGATTGTTAAGTTTGGCTGAGCAATGGAGTAGTCACACTCTAAACTCGGATGGTTAATGGAATGATATGATAAGTTCTGAATGAACTCAAAATAATCCAAGAGATCTCCAAAATAGTTCAAGGTCATTCCTTGAGCACTTTGAAATCTTTTAGATATTTTGAAGGACAAATTGAACTTCTGATATTTTGTTCTAAAGTAATCCAATAAGATCTTCCATAACTCAACAAAATCATAGCCTGGGTTTGGTAGCTAAACTTTCATCTACTCATGTAAATCAAATTTTCTTACAACTATGTAGACATGCCATGCAAGTACTAACCTTTCAGATGGTGGAATGAGAAAACTCACCAGGTATGCTTTCACAGTTTACAGTACTGACTTTTCTTATACCTTCCACATTGTATTTTTATGGTTATAAAACTCGAATGTTAAGAAACGATGTCACCCTGCATGAAAACCAAAACTACTAGGATAGCCGCAAAAGTAAAACCAAAACTAAAATCAATCAAGATAAAACTCACCGCTTCAACTTTCAAAATATAAGACAACTCAAAATGTAATCAGAAACATCACAAAATAATAACCACAACTAAATTAAGACATTCATATCAGATGATCAGGAATCCCTCGGAGGAGGTAATCTATTATTGCTAACGAGACTTCCCATGATCTAAATGAAAGTATGGAACTCATTAAGTTGAGTTTAGCAAACAAATTTGGACTAAGTGAATCCAATAGAAAATAGTGGTGCCAGAACAAGGGAACCATAGGATCCTAATTGACGTCGCTCTAATCAACTTTAATATGCTTCATAATATTTAAATAACCATAACCATAGGGACATCTGATTTGACATCACAACCTGACACATTAGAAAACTTAAACTCGTCACGATAAGGAGCTTGGAGCTAGCACTATGGGCAGCACGACTATCTTCAAAGCAAGAGGATCTACAACAACATATCTTTTTTTAGAATTAAATAACAAGCCATAGGATTTTGAGGTTGTTTGCTTATGCAACATGAATCCTCAACATTTTCTTTAGGCCTTTGTACAGCTCTATTGTACAATCTTAGACTTAAATTGTTTTAGGATTCTAAGGTTGTCGTTTTTCATGACCTAAACCCTCACATCTTCCAGGCTATTTGTGTGGCTGTTTCACATAAATGTAAGCCCTAAGTAAATAAAATTGGTAAGATGTCACTTTTAAATAAGTTATCCTTAAAACTGAAGCCAAACAATACGATAGACTGGGAAGTCACCGAGGTTCTCCTCTAGATCTGTGACATCCCCTAGTTCTTCATCTTTTGAATTCCATAATAAATGTTCCAAATTTGAACCATTCCGTTTTCACACCTCTTTGTTCGATCTCGTTGAAAAGTCATAAACTTTTGACCTCTTTAAAAATAACATTGTCTGATTTTTATCGAGATTTTTTCTTAGGTGACTTTGGTTATCTAAGATGTAATTATTTGTAGGGGCTTGCTCTTATAGGAAGCATTTCTGAACCCAACTTAAAATAAACCCTATTTAATTCTTTCTATTAAATAGGGGAACTTGACAAAAAATAAAAATGATTTCGCAGACCAAATGGATGTCATATATTTATTAGTTTATTTGATCGAGCCTCATCCTCAAGTCTTATGGTTATCTTTTGGAATAGATACAGTGTTTGAGATATAGTGCTCTTTAATTTAAACTATAAAAAATATGGGATCGGTTTGACTTCATATTTTTATTATATATATATATATATATATATATATATATATATATATATATATATATATATATATATATATNGACAGCTTACAACGGGCAACTCCACAACCAAAATAGTGTCGACAGCTCCTGGAGACTCCTCTAGAGAAAAGCTTCTCTCTCTATATTAATCAGGAAATATTGTCTTCATACATCGGTAATGTGTCCATGTCCCTCCTGGACCAAATTACCCTTCTTCCGTTGGCATGCTTTATCCATTTCTGTCTTTAGAAAGTATGGTAAACTCTTTTGGACTTTAGGACCGTCCATTAAATCAGCTTTGAACAGAGAGGTTCAGGAGGCCATTAATGAATTTTTAAACTTTGTGTGGCATCACACCCCCAATAGGTGTGTTGGTGGACTAGTTCCACCTTGGCATTCTGCGTTGTTATGTTGGTCCCGCATTGGGTCCTAAACTTCACCTTTTTTCCCTTTCAAGTTTGATTTGCTATTTTGCAAATTAAATTGGATTGAGTTGTGTTGCGCGTGCTCTTTAATTTTCTTTATATTAATTAAATCTTTCTACTTTCAAACTATTTTTACTTTAAAATCTTCACAAATTAAATAAAGACTTACCTGATCTACAGACCGACCTCTGTTGATTTTTAGTTCTCGCACTAAGATTACAAAGTATTAGCCAAGTAGCTAACCCCAGAATATTCTTTTTGAAGCTGCTGCATTGGTGTAATGTCGCTCCCACCATCAAGTTTGGAATCAGATTTAAAGATCTCAAGGTCGTCCTCAAGAAAGCCCTGTTCTTCATAATGAAGGTCACCATTCTAGAGGCTCAAAAACCGTATACTGCGTTTAACCTAAACTACCCTCAGTACTTTCCTTCTGACGCGAAGGTTAAGAATACTGCCACCACGACACCTACCAAGCCTACTGACTATTCCCCCTTCATCTATGGGAAAAGAAGTCACGATCGTTGAGACCCGACTAAAGGATCTGTTATCCTGTCGTTAGTATTTGAAATCTGATCAAGTTTGAAGACTGCAACATTAAGCCAAACTTAGAGGAGAAACTACAACCGAAAGATTCGAAGGGCTATTGAGCCCAGATTTTCTAGAAAGTGCCTGTTGATGAATTTCCTTACCAGGAGGAGTAAGGATTATTGAAAACCTATCCACTTCTGCAAGGGATCAGATTACATCTCTTAATAGACACTAATGGGTACGAAGTATCCAAAATATTTCTGCTAATTTACCAAAACTTCATGGATATGGTGAAGAGAGGAAGAAAAATGCTCCCATCACCCGAGTCAGTTTAGTTTTCTAGAAACTAGCTACCAAAGAAGGATGTTTGGTTGGTGAGTTACTCAAATGAGTGGGATGTGCAATATTGCCTCGCATGAAGAAATAAATTTTAAAGGACGTCAGAGTTGTCAGACGCTCTAAGAGATCAACTGAAGCTTTACCTGCTCGCATTCCCGTTTGGTTTCGCTTTGGTAGATCATACCCGAAAGAGTTCGATGTTGTACCCTACCCTATGGGTTTTGTGTCACCAAACTTTAAAATATTTGATGGGACTGGAAATCCCAAGCAAAATTTAGCACATTTCCAAGCCATTTGTGGTAATAGTGGAGGTAACAAAGCTTTTCTATTCCGATAGTTCGTCAGCAGCCGGCCATGGATCGCTTTTGATTTGTATGCAAATTTTCCAACTGATTAGATAAGATGTTCGCTGAGTTAGAACAACTGTTTATGAAAAGGCTTGCCAGATCACAACATCATGTGTCTATCGTAGATCTCGTAATAGAGAAGCAAAAGCCCAATGAGACTTTAGTGGACTACATTTTGAGGTTGATAAACCTTAGCATGAAATGTGAACCTCAGCTACAGGAACATCACACAATTGAGATCTTACTCAAGAGCATCGATGGACCAGTAGCTTTCATGCTTAAGGGACTCACCATTAAATCCTTTGAGAAGCTATTTAGCAAAGCTAGCAATCTTTAAGTAGAAGTCAAACATATGGATTCTCATGAGAAGTATGAGAAGTCAAAGATGACTAGAGTATTTGAAAAGAAGGCCGGAATAGTGGCAACATTTGATAAAGGAAAACAGCCGATGAAGATACATGGAGAAAATTCTCACCAAAATTCTCATTAGTCGTCATCGCAGCATGCTCAACAACAGACACAACAGTATGGCCAGTCTAGCCAGTAACCACCTCTGGGAGGATCATACCGAACAGAGAACAGGAAAATATCCATTAAAGAATGAAGGAAAGTGGTGTACTCCTTCAAAGATGAAGTAGTACCCAAAATGTTTAGAAGTCTGATGAAGAAGCCTGAGTTTAGACTACCAGATTCGAAGAAGCTTGAAGAGGTTAACAAGATGGATCAACCAAATTACTGTCCATATCATAGATTGTTGGGACACACTTGTCTTCAAGGATTTGCTTGAGAAAAATCTTAAGGAAAGGAATATAATGATCCCAAAAGAATATTTAAAAGAAACTGAAAAAGAGTCTATAAATATGATTTTGACCGAGTCAATATCTCTGTTTGACCCGTATACTGGAAAAGACAGGTGGAGTACAACCTGGAACAAGCTCAAAAAAATACGAAACAAAATTCAGAATGCTTCAGCAAATGCTTCCATTCAGAGTCTTCAACCTGCCAAGCTTGAGATGAAGATTTTGCCATAAGATCCGTCATCGTCAAAGATAAAGAAGAAAAAGAACACCACTATGATGACTGATATCACAGGGGGTAGGATGGTGCTGCCTCTGCTAGATTAGTTGTCTTGGATTCGTAGAAGAAAATCCTTGAACCCTTGACCTTGTATGATTATCTTTTTTCCCCTCTGGGGTCTTATGAATATAATGATTATGATTTCAGCTATGTTTTAACTGTTTCTAATGATAATGTAATTGACTGTGACCGACCTAGCTTCGATATTGATTCCCAAAACAATCCTCAAATCGTGCTTGAGTATGATGAAATCATTAACAAAACCGAAGAAGACATCGACAGTACCACTTACGATAAAAACGAGAGTGAGGAGCCAGTCCTCAAGTGCCACGATGCACTGCTTGCTATCAGCTTGGATCTCTCTGGCGAAGAACAAAAACTGGAAGATTTGACTATGGTATCTCAAAAAGAAGAAATTACAGAAGTAAACTTAATGTGCGAAAAGGTATTACCCCCGAGAATAGCTCTGAAAGATAAAGGATAGCAAATAGTAACTCGAGAAAAGCTACTTCCACCTCTGTTAGTGGAAGAAACACATAACCAAGAGAAAATGGGAGGATCATACAAAGAGGATTACAATGTGCTAGCTTAACTTAGGAAGTTGCCTGCCAAATTAAGCATCTACGACACTCTAATCCTATTAAAGGTGATATGAGAGTCTCTGGTTACTGCTTTGCTAAACCCAGAGAATTGTTTAGCCCAGATGACCAGCACATCCTCAGATGAAGTTTGCTCGTTGAAAGAAAAATCAGGAGTAACCTTCACAGATGAAGAACTACAGCTCGGTACCGCTGAGCATAATCGCCCACTCTATATCTCCATTAACATCATCATATTTGTATTGTCCAGAGTCTTAGTAGATCCTGGAGCATCACTCAAATTGATGAGTGTATAGACATTGACCTATTTGTACATTGAAGCTCAGGAGCTTACGACCAATAAAATGATGCTAAGAGGATTCAATTAAAAGGGAGAGAGAGCCCTTGGATCAATTACATTACTGATTAAAATTGGAGAACTATTAACAACCGCTAAATTCCATATCATCGACGTCGAGACCTCTTTTAATGCTCTACTGGGTCTACCATGGATTCACGAACACAACATGGTTCCATCATCTCTACACCAATGCATCAAGTACTACAAAGAAGGATAAGATCATTGTGTAAAGGGAGATTTACATCCATTTTCTGTTCATGAAGTTGCCATTCATGAAGAAGCCGCTTACTATTCACCTCTAAAAGAAACTATTTTCTCTCGTGAAGTTATGACAAATAAAAGAGAGGAATCAGAAGAAGTACAATGGCGAGGCCATTCAACTCCACTTCAGCAATCTTCCACCACTCTTTTGAGATAAGTTGGTGGAAGTTCTTTTACTTCGCACACCCGAGGTCAAAGCCGGGAATGTGGACGAGCAAGAACCAACTTAATTATTGAGTGGACTAGGCCAATCATCAACATTGGTGATGAAGACAGTTCTGAAGATGAAATAATGATGTCAAAATAGAAGAAACCTCAGTACGAGATATCCTTAAAAGACACGAAGAAAAGCTAATATGAGTGAATGTATGATTGGATAAACCACTAAGTGAATTTCATGACCCTTACTCTGATTCTCCCTCAAAAGGTCGAGAGCTTAGAGATCAAGGAGGTCCATAGCTCTGGTTAAAATCCAATCAAATTTTTTCGTGCTTCTCTTCTAATCTTGGAAATCATGTAAATTTGTATGAGAATCCTAATGAATTATTTGAGTTTCCTTTAGGTTACTTTTCACCTTGTGTATAAAAGTTAATTCAATAGTGGCATTTTCTAAAACAAATACCATAAGATAACTCACAACTTTTTGAAAAATTATGGAATATTAAAAGTCAAACTCTTAACTCGAAAGAGGGTCTCGGGTTTGGTACAGTAGGACCAGTCAATGATTCAGAATTTTGCATGGTTGTTAATAGCAGATGAGAAGAGGATTACCTTGATATAGAGGATGACTCTACTAATTAGCTAATAGAAGACGCTCCGTCAAAAATTGAGGAAGAAATCAAATCAACTGTTGATGAATTAAAAGAAAATTAACATTGGCACATACGAGCAGCCCCGACCTATAGTTATAAGTTTTTTACTCAACGATGAAGAATCTTTAAAATTGATCAAATTATTAACAAAATTCAAAGATTGCTTTACATGGAGTTATGATGAAATGTCAGGACTGTCAACAAGTACTGCAGTTCATAAGCTCGGGGTGGACAAGCTCCAAGAAGAATGAGCGTCGAGATAGAGCAGCAAGTCATTGTCGAGGTGAAGAAATTAATAGATGCTAACTTTGTAAGAGAAGAGCAATACCCTTCGTGGTTAGCTAATATCGTACTAGTTAAGAAGAAAATTGGGCAAATCTGTGTGTGTGTTGAATTCAAAGATTTAAATAAAGTATGTCCAAAAGACAAATTTTTGCTGCCAATACCAGAAATGATGGTGGACATTGCTTCGACACATGAGATTTTCTCCTTTATGGATGGATCACTGGGGTACAATCAAATCAAGATGGCTTTGGAAGATGCAACAATTGCAGCCTTCAAGACACCTATTGGGATCTTTTGCTATAGAGTGATGTCGTTTGGGTTGAAGAACGCCGGAGCAACATATTAACAAGCTATGACAAAGATTTTTGATGATCTCATTCATAACCAAGTGGAATGCTACATGGATGATTTGGTTGTCAAAAGTAAACCAAAGATAGACCTTTTGTACGATTTGAGGATTGTGTTCAAATGGTAATGATGATATGACCTCAAGATGAATCCCTTAATGTGCGTTTTCGGCGTCACCTCCGAAAAATTCCTAGGATTTATTGTACGTCATCGGGGAATTCAGATCGACCTAGATAAGATTAAAGCTATCTTGGAAACGCCTCAACCAAAAACTTAGAAACAACTATGCTCCTTCCAAGGATAGTTGTCATATCTGAGATGCTTTATTTCTAATCTCTAAGATAGGTATCAGCAGTTCTCAGCATTAATAAAAAAGGATGCCAAATTTGTTTGGGGAAAGAACTTTCAGTGGGCCTTTGAATACGTTAAACAATATTTAATGACACCTCCTGTTTTGGCAGCCCCTATCCTTGGGAAACGTTTAATAGTTTATACCGCAGCCCTGGATGACTCTCTCGGAGCCCTTTTAGCATAAGTCATTGATGAGGTTTAAGAAAATGCATTTTACTACTTGAGTCGTAGTCTGATACCGACAGAGATAAGGCATCAGCCTATTGAGAAGCATTGTCTAGCTTTGATTTTCGCTACCCAAAAGCTCAGACACTACATGTTTTTTCATACGATTACCCTAATTTTGAAATTTAATCCACTGCAATATTTGATAACCCGATTCACACTCTCTGGATGTCTAGCCGGATGGTCAATGATTTTATTGCAATTCGGTAGAACTTTTGTTCCCCTCCGTGCTATCAAGTGATAAATTTTAGTAGACTTCTTCGCCGCACACCCACTTCCAACTGGGACGAACTACCAGATGAAAAAATATTACAAACAAAATTTTCCAGTGCTCAACGCTGGGAGATGTACTTCGATGGTGCTTTGTCAGCAAGAAAAGACAAAGGATCAGGCACGGTTACCCAAGGTAAAGTAGGTATTGGTTTGATCTTCATCACGCCAGATAAGGGTATGCTGAGGTTCTCGTACCACCTGACAGAGCCGTGTACCAACAACAAAACAAAATATATTACTTTATATATTGGGTTGGAGTTGGCAATCTCGATGGATATAAAAGATATTACCATCTATGATGACTCACAACTCGTCATTCAACAAGTCATCAGACAATACAAAATTTTAAAACCAAGGTCAGCAGAATATCACCGGTACACCATGAAGCTGATCAAGTAGATTCCAAATGTGACTTTCTAGAAAATTCCTCGGGGAGATAACACACATGCTGACGCTCTAGCAAAACGTGCTAAGGAGTTGGCATGTCCCCTGGAGGATTCCATTGACATCACAATATAGGATAGATAAGTTTTATCTCGAGTAGACCTAAAAAATCTTTACAAGCTTGAAAAAGAAGAAGAAATATTGATTATAGTTGTCGATATCAACGAAGATTGGCGCAAGCCATTAATAGAATATTTGCATGCTGGAAAGCTGCAGGAGGACAAGTCAACATCACACCACATCACAAAAATGGCTATGTCAAATGCCCTAGTAGAAGATATCCTCTACAGAAGATCATTTGACCAAATGTGGATACTATGTCTAAGAAAAGCCAGAGCACAAAATATTGTCAAATAAGTACATGTAAGATTGTGTGGTGCTCACCAGCTAGGGCCAAAAATGAAAATGAAGATCAACAAATTCAAATAGTATTAGCCAACAATGAAATCTGAATGCATGGATACAACAAGAAGATGTCACAAGTGTCATGTGCATGGGGTGGTCTGACACCAACCTCTGAATGTGCTACACCCAACAGTTGCCTTGTGGCCATTTGAGTGTTGGGGCACAAACATAATAGTTCTAATAGACCCTCCATCCTCAAAAGGACACAGATTTATACTGGCCGTTACAAATTACTTTTCCAAATGGGCAGAAGCAGTGTCGTTACAAGAGGTTACGACACAGCACGTCCTTCGGTTCTTCAAAATCCAAGTCAATTATCATTTTAGAGTTCCATGCAGAATAATGTCCGACAATGGAATAGTCTTCAAGAGCACAAAAATCAATAACTTTGTCAAATGATATGGGATAGACATGAGATACTCTAGAATTTACTATCCAAGGGAAAATGACCTGTCCAAGGCCTTCAACAAGACACTAGCACAGATTTTCAAGAAGACACTGGATGAAAACAAAAGAGATTGACATAACAGACTACTAGAGTATTATGAGCTTACCGAATGACGTTCAGAACTCCCACTCAGTTTACACCGTACATGCTCGTGTAGGGGCCTAAGGTCGTACTACTGTTAGATTTTTAGACGTCGTCTCTCAGGGTCATTGTCCCCAACCAACTTACAAAAGAAGCAAGTGCAAACAATAGACTTAAATAATTGAAAAGTCTCAAAGGAAAGTGCTTAGAAGCACAATAGCATCTAGAATATTACCAGGGAAAGATGATACAAGCTCATGACAAATTGGTCCACCCAAGGACATTCAAAGTTGGTGATCTCTTTCTCGTGCTCAAAAGGCCTGTTCTTGCATACCGCAAGATAGGTGGAAAATTCAAGTAAACTTGGGAGGGACCATTTGCCATAGAAAAATTCTACTCGGAAGGAGCCTACTAGCTGGTAGATTTCCGACACCAAAGACCCATGTTGTCGATCAATGGATGATACGTGAAGACATACTACACAACTTGACATTGCTTGAATTGAAATCTTATTATTTTGATTGTTTTAGGTTATTTATTTAGCCAAATGTCTGTGACCGGGTCCAAAAATTTTTCTAATAAGTTAACCTCAATATAATAAAAACTTTTGAAATTACACACTTCAGTTTTCTCTTTTGTACGTTTAATTATGATATTCTACTAAATTAAACAAACTATAAAAATAAACAATCTTCTCACCGATATAAACTAAAATTCCACCTAATAAACACTTTTTTTTGTTCTTGTTCCCATTAAATTTTAGCTCACGGATGTTTTTTTTGTCTTCTATAGAGAAAATGTCAGGACAAATGCTGATTTTTGCTTTTAAAGATGGTTGGAACCTCACACTTAACAAGGAAAGGGCGTCGCAGGGTGGCATCATATACTTCAACATGGACTTCAGTCAAGTCAACATGGACTATGAGGATCCCTTAATGGATTTGGTTAGCCGTCAAGAAAAAGAAGGGCTACCATCGCTGCTAAAGATTGACACCAAGGATAGTTCCTCACTGAAGGGGAAAAATGTGATAGTACAGCAAGACCCGATGGAGGGGACTAGTCGCCTGCCGTCTATGATAACTGCGCCAACCAGGGGCCTGGTCGCTGCCAATGATAAAAGTCTACTAGATGCACCGCTAAAAAGAACTCAACGCAGAAATGTCAACCACTGAAAGCATAGAGTCTTCCTGCACAAAGAAAGAAGATGCCAGAAAGAGGCAGAGAGCTTGCTTACCCCCTATCCCTGAGTGGAAAATCTACGATCTAGACATGTGAGAGATCTCTTCAAGCTTGCCTTCCATAGAAGATGAGTCCGAGTATGCTTCAGAGCCAGAGACACCAGATGTTTTAGACACTCTTTATACGGGTTGCCCGACTTGCAACTCTGAGATTCCCGCACAGACACCTGCTATAAGGCAATTGTAATTCTCTACACTGATATAATGCATAGAAAATCAATGGCTAATCCTAGGTTTAGTCCCTAAATCTGTGGCTAGACTAGGAGGATACCGTCTCGCACTTCCCTTCACTTGAAGACTAACTCTCTCTTTAGTTTTTAAACACTAAGACTGAATTGTGGAGTTTAGTCTGTAATCCTAAAGATTCTCCAATTCTGCACCCAACAAAGAATATTTCTCTATTTATTTGCACTTAATTCTATGAAAAAATTTCTCCTCCATGAAATCAAATGTGATCCTCACTCTGTTGTAGAAATCATACATCATTTCCCGGATCATATGTTTCACAACATATTTTAACAATTCAATTGGCTAGATTAAAATGTAAATTAAGTCTGGACTTAAAAAAATCACCACAAATTATTTTCTATTTTAATATTGGCACATCATATTATCTCTTCATTTCACCATATCTCAGAGCAGAGAGAAAGATAGAGGGAACTACTCATACTTCATGAGAAAGACACAAATAAACACCAATTTCATGTATAAAAGAAAATTCATACAACAATAATAAACAAACAAAACTTAACTGAAACTCTTTCTCAAAGCAAATCCCTTGTAGCCTTTCCTTAGAAATGCAGGAAGAAGATATCTCTCACTTTTCTCCTTCTACAACACTCTTACAGAAAGTTTCACACTAAATCTTACCACACAAACTCTAAAGTATAAATGAAAATTCACTAATGAACTCAATATGGTGGTGGAATGAAAATGGATTATGAAGAATGGCAAAAATGGAGCATGTTGGAACATTTTGGAGTAAAAAGGACTCCATTTACTGATGAATTTTGACTCCAAACAAAGCCCAAGGTCGGTTCTCCAAGAGGTCACTCGAAAAATTCTTCAAAAATCATCCGAATACATCAAATCTTCTAGAAACAGGGGCTAAACCACCTTTGCCGCCGTCGGCGCTGAGTAAAAAAATTCAGTTGTTCTGCACGGTCAACGCTACCCTTGGAGCGGTTGGCGCTAAGTACTTTGTCAAAAACGTCATTTTGACTCCACATTCCATCCATAACGCTTTCTTTTTGCTTTAAGTCCTAAAAATCAACAAATTGTAAGAAAACATCAAAATACCTTCCATTAAGGTGCAATATCACCAAAAATAAGTATAAAATATTGCTCTAAAAAAGCATATATTTTTGTTGTATCAAAATCCCCCAAACTTACATGTTACTTGTCCTCAAGTAATTCCTCTACTACATAAAAATATGACTTATGGTAATGAATTCTAGAGTTCCATATTTAAGTTCTCTAAAAATAATAGTGTAACTTAAGAAAAATTCAAAATAACTCCAGTTAATACTAAAGGTGCTAGGTTATTTACTAATTAAGTCTAAGATTTCTGATCCTCTATTTCTTTCAAGAAAAAAATGCAATTTGTAATATTAAAGTCACTTAGAAAGTTTATATGAAAAGAACATCATAAAACTTTATTAATCATTAAGCAAATACTCAAATAAAAAGTATAGAAAATGTGTCCATGTCTTTTTCCTTAAGTTGATTCAAGTTATACCAATTTTTAATTAGGCATCTCGTCAAGCTTCTCCCCACATCTTTTTTTCTTTTTTTCTTTACTTTTCAGGATCATTTTTAATCCCCTTTTTCTTTTCTTTCTTCTTCTCTTTTTTTATGTATGTGAGGATTACTATATATGGATAGCCTTTAATAATTTTGAACTTCACTATCCTCTTCTTAAAGTTAAAAACTTTTCACATTTCTTGACCTAACAAATTTATATTAACTTAAAAATTAGATAAAGATTAATTCTTTTCTTTTTACATAAATCTTTTAAGATTTTGAATACTTCAAAAATACAAATTCCTTTACTTAAAATAGAAAATCATAGTCTTATTCTCTTTTACCAAATACCTTAGTCTCTAGAATTAACCTTTATTATTGAAAAGTTTTTACTTAAATTTACTACATATTTATAAACATAAATATAGTTATCCAAAGTTAACCCCTAATACCAAAGGTCATGTTAAATTTAAAATTTTTAAAGATATAGTTAAGTGAGGACAAATGAAATTAAGGTCTCTCTTTTCTTTTTTTAAATTTTTTTTCTCCCCACGTAAACTTATTTTTTTTTAAAAGATTTACATGAAGAACTTTAAAAATAAAAGCTTGAAAGAAAGCTTTAAATACATAAAGAAGATTCATACCTGTTGAAGATTTTGATTTTTACAAATAAATTCTGACATATTGCAGGTGCTAATATGAAAAACTACAAGGCTTAAAATATTAAATTACACCTAATATATATATAATTTGCTGAGAAAGAATTAACTACAATAAATATAACAAAGTGTTGAAACTAACAATAGAACTAAACTAAATTCTAAAAATGAAAACAGTTTTACACATCACAGTTCACGTTACAACATAACAACAGAGACTCAACAATATCACAAAACAAACAATATAATCACAAAGTACAACACAAAAAAACAAATAAACAAAAAGATCACTAGTCATCATCTTCTTCATCATTAACATCTAACTTCTGCTGCTGATATGTAATATAAATAGGGTGAATAAGGAATTGAACTATATGATCACCCCTTAAATATTTCACTAAAGCATCATCATAAGCAACATCATATTCAAACTTCTAGCAAATCAGATCATTTGTATGAGCAATTCTGCCCTCCATGTTCTGCATCCTATGATCCATCCTCAAAATATTTCGCTGTTGAATCATCATCTGGTCCAATAACTCCCTATTACTGGGGTCACTTGAAGTAGGCTCACTGAAAGTAGAGGTCTAAGAAGAGAAGGAATATCACTGACCTTACTTCCAGATCTCTAATCAACATGGGACTCATAAGTCTTAATGTTTGCAGACCCAATTGGTCTCTGAGGCTCAATCCTCTTCTTATTAGGTATGAGATCAACTCATGCATGTTCATAAAGTGTAAAAATGAGAGCAGGGTGTGCCAATCCCCCAGTGGTCTCTCCCAGAGCAATATATCGATTGTTCACATAAATGATAGAGCCTACATTTACATCCATCACTTGTTGAATATAGTAGTTCAGGATGGCTTTATCCTTGGTCACTTCACTATGATGGCTTGTTGGAATCATCCTCTCAGAAGTAAATAATGTCAGGCCTTTTATGCTACATTTAACATAGAAAGGAGAAAGTTGACTTTAACTCCATTCTTTACTTTCCAAGCCCTTTTCTCACTAGTCAGAAAAGAAATAACCTCATCTAAGGTCTCATTTGTGGCAGATAATGAATGACACTAGCATCTATAAACATCTTCTAATTGATAAAACTCATTTATTTTTTCTAGGAGTAAACTCCACCATTTTTTCTCAATTAAAAACAGAATCATCAGAAGCCTCCGAAAAGTTTGCATAAAATTTCATAAGTATCTCAGCTATCCCATCGGTAGTAAAATAGCAAAAGTTTTCTCACTACCGAGCGATAATCAATCGTACTTCTCCCAAATTTTTGAAACCTCATTCTAGAATCACTTTCTTATTTTCTTAAAGATTATGAAATCGAGCACTAGCATTAAAGCTAACAAAGTTTTGCTCATCATATTCTAATTTTCTTTTGCTCGATTAGGTGCCATAAGAAATCTAGAAAATTTTAATAAAATTTTGAATAAATTCTAAAATTCCAAAAATCAAAATGTAAAGCACTTTAAACTTAAATCCACTAAGTAAAAGTTTTTCACCAAAGCATTTTCTCAAAATCTATCAAAAAACCCTAAAACTTTCAGATCTAGGCATTGTGAGAAAAATCTTTGGTGAAAAGAAAAAATTTTAACTTTACAGTGTAGCTCTTACCTAGAGAATATGAAATCTGAAGTTCCTTTGCCTCTAAATTGCCTCAAATCTGCCCAAAATCAAGCCCTAGGTTTGAAAATCAAAGGTTGAAGGTGACTTTAGGAGTCAAAATGGAGGTTTTGAGGTGAAAATTACGAATTAAAGGGGTTATTACTACTCTCGGGTCGATGACGCCATCGACGCCCATGTCAGCGCCATCGGAGCTGAAGGCCCAAAATTCACTATTTTGATTTTTTCAAATTTTCAATATCCTTTTAATTTACTCCAAAGTTTTTTAGTATTTTTAAACACAAATTTTTATCTAAAAATAATTCATAAACAATCATTTTCACAAAAAATAACAAACTAACTTTTATATATGAAAATACACTTTTACAAACACATTTCATAGATCACACATTCACACTTATCAAGCAACAAATTATAAATCAGCGTCAAAATCAAGCCACAACAATAAACACTGACACAAAATTATACACATAATCAAAGTTCAGAATTCTAAAGCAAAAACAAACCAAACTAAAGCAAATCAAATCCACACAATTACATTAAATACATAAATATTCTTAAGCAAGTAGAGAATCCAAAGTATTTAGTCATTCCGCTTCATCTTCAGTGCTTTCACCTCCTCTAATATCTCCCATGGATTGGTAATGAACATATAGATTGAAGAAGGATTGGTACGGAAATTGATCTGTCAAATTTTCTTCGATCCACCTATTTTATTTAGACATCTGAACTAATCTTGATTCAAAAGTTCCAGTATGATCAAAATTTTCTTTCATTCTCTAATCAAGGTGATAAAAAAGGTACTTAAGATCTCCCACTACATTCATAATACTCTGAAGTTCCCTTTTAATTTTCTTCAATTTCTTCTCCAAAGCAAGAGAACTTCCTACTGTTGGTGGTATTAATGGAATTGATGTATGTGAAGAATGACTCATAATAGCATTTAGTGCTTCATTTCCATTACCAACATACTGATCATCAATAAGAATCATGGGCTCCCATGGTAATAAAATTTTTTCCTAACTTTCATATGGCACTTGGGATTGACTACAAATCAAAAAAATTATAGAAGGATGCCCAAGTTCATAAATCTGCCCATTCATAATGATACCCATAACATATTTGAATATGATTGATCATATATCAATAGGTTTTCCCATTTAAATACAGTAGTTTAAAATAGCTCTTTTCTTGGTGACTCTACTAATCTTCATAGTAGAGAGTAATTTTGCACAAATAAAGAAATGCCACTGCTTTGAAATTAGATTAAGTGATGAACCAGGAAAACTAATATATCCTTCATCTCGTACTTCCCTCATATCACTTTCATCCATCACAACATTATAAACATCTTGCATGAAATCTCGTGTAGGAATGAAATTTTTATAATGACAGATTGAAGCATTTTCTATCATATACAATTCATTAATCCTCGCAGAAGTAAATGATACAACCTTACCTCATACGAAGACAACTCTTTAGGTTATTCCATGTAGATTTGCATGGAACTCCTTCACTATAGGAACAACAACCACAACGGTAGTGTATCACAGAACTTCACATCACCTTTGCAAAATGATCCTGTCAACCAAAGCACTTGGATTGATTAATCCATAACTAAAAAATCCTCTCTCCTTGATCAATCTCTTCTTTGTAATAAAGTTTTCATAAAATCTTTACGTGTGAAATCCAATAAACTTTCTTCTATTGAAAACTCCAAACCTTGAAGTGTTTCTGAAATTGAAAGGGATGAAATAAGAAAATAGGATGTTTCTAGGCATCCTAGGAAGTTTTTAGGACTTTAAAAACACCTCATAGCAGTTATTATGGAGTGAAATCCCACCAAAGTTCGCAAAAAGTTGTCTGAACCGTCAAACTGCTCTCAACGCCGTTGGTGCTCCCGATTGCACTGCCAGTGCTGAGGTCTATTTTCCTGGGCGCCGACGACGCCAGTGGCCAAAATTTTGCGACTTTCATTTTTTGTTCAATTTAATTCCAACTTTTTCTTCAATACCAATATTTGACTTAATTTATAATAAATGCAAATGTGAAGGATTATGATCTACTAATATATAAGAAACTTATCAAACAAAATAGTAATACATAGACATATATGTATGGGTTACCTCCCACAAAGCGATTGGTTTAACGTCGTCATCCCAACACATTATTTGTTCAGTTAAGTTGACATAACATTAAAACTTCTTTAAATTGGGGTGTGTCCCTACATAATAATGTTTCAGATGATTCCCATTAACATTAAATACCTTTCCAGTGTTAGGATCTTTAATAAAAATAGTTCCATAATAATAGACTTTAATCACTTTAAATGGTCCTAACCATCTGGATTTCAGTTTTCTTGTTAACAAACTCAGTCTTGTATTATATAATAGAACTTCTTGTCCAGTTTAAAATTTCTTCTGAATAATCTTCCGATCATGCCATATTTTCATTTTTTTCTTTATGGATTTTTGCATTGTCATATGCTTCATTTCTTATTTCCTCAAGTTTTTTGAGGTGCAATAATCTTTTCTCACTAGCATCTTTTAGATTTAAATTAAATTCCTTAATAGCTCAAAATGCTTTATTTTCCAATTCTTCTGGTAAGTTGCATGTTTTTCCAAATATTAGTCTGTATGGGGACATTCCTATAAGAGTCTTATAAGAAGTTCTATATGCTCATAATGTAGTATCTAGTCTAGCAGACCAATCCAATTTATAAGGATTTACAACTTTTTCTAAACGACTTTTAATTTCACGATTTGATATCTTTGCTAGACCGCTAGTCTAAAGATGATAAGCAGTTGAGAATCTATGCATAATATCATATTTCTTAATTAATTTTTTGATTCTTGTATTCCTAAAATGAGATCCTTCATCAGTAATAATTACTCTCAGCATTTCATATCTTATAAAAATATTTTTAATTAAAAATTTAAAAACAGTCTGAGCATCACATTTGAGTACAGAAATAACTTCAATCCATTCGGACATATAATCAACATCAAGTAATATATATAAGTTTCCAAATGAAAGCATAAATGGTCCCATAAAGTATAATCCTCATACATCAAAAATTTCAACTTTCAATGTGTTATTTAGAGGCATTTCATTTCTTCTAGAAAATTTTCCTACTCTTTGACATCTATTGGACATTTTTAATATATTCATTAATATCTTTAAAAAAAGTAGGCCAATAAAATCAAGCTTCTGAAATCTTATATGCAGTTCTATTTATTCTAAAATGTGCTCCAAATTCACAATCATGGCATCCTTCAATTATCTATTAAGTTTCTTCATAAGGCGTACATCTTCTAATAATTAGATCTTTACATTGTTTATATAAATATGGGACATCCCAAAAATAGTCTTTTGAATCATATTTAAATTTCTTTAAGTGTGGATTTTTCATATTAGGTGGTAACATATCACTTACAACATAATTAACTATATCAGCATACTACGGTACATCTATTTCATCAATACTATATAACTGTTCATCAGGGAAATTTTCTAAAATTTCATTTGCCAAATTAGTTAATATTTCTATTTTTGTCCTATACAAATGATCAGCTATTTGATTATGATTTCCCATTCTATCAATCATGGTAAAATCAAACTCTCGCAATAGAAGTATATATCTCATTAATCTTGGTTTAACATCCTTCTTTTGCATTAAGTATATAATAGCAAAATGATCTGTATGCACTATACATTTAGTTCCAATTAAATAAGGTCTAAACTTATCAAAGGCATAAAAAATAGCTAATAACTCTCTTTCAATAGTAGTATAATTAATTTGAACATTAATTTAGAGTCTTACTAGCATAATATATAACTTTAAAAACTTTGTCGTGTCTTTGTCCTAATATAACCCAATGCCACTAGCATTGCACATTATTTCAAATGGTTTTTTCCAGTCAGGTGCTATTATTATAGATGCAGTGACTAATTTTTTCTGTAATAATTCAAATGCTTTTATGCAATCCTCATCAAAATAAAATTTCGTATGTTTTTTTAAAAGTTGGCATAGCGGCTTAGTTATTTTTGAAAAAATTGTTATATAGCACTTGTAAAAACCAGCATGTCCTAGAAAACTTCTCACCTCTTGAACATTAGTAAGTGGTGGTAATTTTTCAATAACTTGGATTTTTGTAGGATCTACCTCCATGCCTTTTTCAGAAATTTTATACCTAAGCACAGCACCTCTTGCAACCATAAATTGACATTTTTTCAAATTTAATACTAGGTTGACTTTTTCACATGATTCCAGAACTTTTTCTAAATTATTAAGACATAACTCAAATGAAGTCCCAAATACAGAAAAACATCCATAAACACTTCCATTCCATGCTCAATAAAATTGCTAAAAATTAACATCATCGTCTTTGAAATGTTACAAGTGCATTGCATAATCCAAAAAACATTCTACAAAAAGAAAATGTTCCATATGGCTTGTAAATGTTGTTTTCTCTTGATCCACTAGAGCAATTGGAATTTGATGATAACCCGTATATCCATCTAACAAGCAGTAATATTTATTTCCAGCCAATCAACCCAATATTTGGTCTAGAAAAGGTAAATGAAAGTTATCTTTTCTGGTGGCCATATTTAATTTTCTATAGTCAATAGAAATTCGCCAACCAGTGACTTATCTTACTGGTATTAATCATTTTTCTTGTTTTCTTCAACAGTCACTCCTCCTTTCTTTGGAAGAAAGTGAATTGGGCTTACCCAAGCACTATCTGAAATTGGATATATAATTCAAGCATCTAACCATTTTAAAATCTCTTTTTTAAAAAACTTCTTTCATTATTGGGTTTAATCTTCTTTGAGGATCAGCTTTAGGTTTATCCTGTTCATCTAAAAAAATTTTGTGCATACAAATTGAAGGATTAAATCCTTTAATTTTTGCTAAAGTCCATCCAAAAGCCTTTTTATAGTCGTTCAACAGTTCTATCAAATTTTGTTCTTGAATTTCAATTAACTCAAAAGCTATAATAATAGGCAATGTAGATGACTCGCCTAAAAATACTACCTTAAATGGGCAGGTAATATCTTTAATTTAAGTTCAGGTGGTTTAATACTTGAAGGAATAAGATTTTTACTATTATTTTCCAACAAGTATAACGTTTCAAATTTGCCCTCAATATAATCCAAATCTTCTCCTTTTATTTCATCTTCATTCTAAAAAAATTTCTCCTTGCTTTAATTTATCTTCACGTTCACTCTTAAACTATTCATTACTCAGATAATCAACTACTTCCATTCTGAAACATTCATTGCCTTTTCTATTGCAGGATATTTCATATCTCTTTCTATATTAAATTTTACTTCTTGATCATTAAATGTCATTATTAATTCTCCTTTTTGCACATCTATTACAGCTCTTCCTATTACAAGAAATGGTCTCCCTAAAACAATAGGAATCTCTTTATCTTCCTTAATAACCAATACTATAAAGTCTAGAGGGAAATTAAATTTATCCACTTTTACTAGTACATCCTCTATAACTCCTTTTGGATAAGTTATTGATCGACTAAAGAGGTACAGTAGTAGGAGAAATTTCTCTAAATTTAAATGTTTAAAGATTGATAAAGGCATAAGAATGATACTCGCTCCTAAATCACATAAAACTTTTCACCAATTGCACAAGGTATAGTAAAACTTTCAGAATCTTTTAATTTTTTAGGAAGCTTTTTCTGAATAATAGAACTACACTCTTCACTGAGTGCAATGGTCTCATGATCTATAAACTTCATTTTCTTATTTAGTACATCCTTCATAAATTTCACATAACTTGGCATTTTTTCTAAAGCTTCAAAAAAGAAATATTTATCGTTAATTTTTTAAAGATTTCCAAAAATTTTGTAAATTGTTTATCTTTATTTTTCTACTTCAGTCTTTGAGGAAACATAGGTAATGGTTTTTCTAAAGGAACCTGTGTTTGTTCATTTTCATGTTGATCATTTTCCATTTCTTCCTTCTCTTCATCAACTTCAGTTTCTCTTTGGATCCTTGTTTCAACTTCTTTTCCACTTCGTAATTGAATAGCTTTAATTTGCTCTTTATTTTGATCTTTTGGATGAGCTTCCACAGTACTCGGAAAAATTCCAAAAGGTCTGTTACTAAGTGCAGTAACAATATATCCTAATTGGTTTTTAATATTTCTAATAGCAGCCCCTTGATTTTGTATTTGATTTCCCATATTCAACATCACTTCTTCCAACGTCAACTTATTTTCCTTAACTTGTGGGTTAGGATTAGAGTTAAATCTTGGAGGATAATAAGGTCAAAAATTAGGGTTTCCTTGGTTTTTCAAATTTCTAGATGGATCCACAGGATTGTTATAATTATTCCAACCAAAATTAGGGTGATTTTTCCATCTAGGGTTAAAATAGTTAGAATAGGGATTGTTATTTCGATTATATATAGTGTTTAAACTTTCATAAGATGGTTGAGTATCAATAATCTATCCTAGTGAATTTTCCTCTAATATTGGGGGTATTTAAGAATAGTTCACTCCTATTTGATCAATCATTTTAGAAATAGCAAAAGTTTGAGATGTCAAAATAGAAATTGCATCAGAATCAGGAATACTGGCTACTCTCTTAGGATTTACCCTTTTACAGGACCGTTAAAAATTATTAATAGCCATTTCTTCAATTAAAGAATATGCTTCATCAAATGGTTTCGACATTAATGATCCACCCGCAACAGCATCTATAATAGATCTTAGTGATCCTACTAATCCATTGTAAAAGGTTTGAATTATTAACCAATATAGGTAAAGCATGGTGTGGACATTTTCTAAGAAGTTCTTTAAATCTTTCCCAGGCTTCATATATTGATTGCCCTTAAAACTGATAAAAAGATGTAATATCCTTTCTAAGCTTAGCGGTTTTCAACGGTGGAAAATATTTAGTCAAGAATTTTTGTGATAGTTCTCCCCAAGTTTTAATAGATCCAGGTGCTAATGAATTTAACCCAAGCTTAGATTTATCCCTTAATGAAAAAGAAAAAAAGTCTAAGCCTAACAACATCATTATACACTCCATCATATTTAAATGTAGCATAAATCTCAAGAAAACTAGCAAGATGTAAGTTAGGATCTTCAGTAGGTGGTCCTCCAAAGTGATTATTTTGTATCATTTGGATATTAGCAGGTTTAAGCTCATATTAATTAGCAGCGACATCAAGATTTTGAATAGTCAGTTCATCGGTTGTCAGATTCACGTAATTTTTAAAGGTCTTTGTTAATTTTCAATTATTGGATTTTCTAAGTTAATTTCCATTTCTTTTAAATTTTAAATTTCTCTTTGTTATTTTCAAATTTTTTTAATAGTACGTTCTAACTCTGAATCATAAGGTACCAAGCCTTTAGATCCAATATTTCTCATAAACAAATAAAGTAAGCAAAGTATAATTCAATTTTTTTAAAAAAACACTCTTAAATAAATTTCTTTTTGGATTTTTGATTTTTTGTATATATATTTTTTCATTTTATATATTTTTATAGTATATATATTATCTCTAGCTTTCTTAATTTATCAAAACTATTTAATTTACCAAAATTTTACCATTACCTTCCCCACGCAACAGCCCCAAAAACTTGATCTCAATTTTTTATATGTAAGGATATATGAAGTTGACACCACTACAGCTCCAAAAACTTGATCCTTATATGAAAAGTAAGTTGTGTAAAGTATATATAATTATAGGAAATTAATAATGGGATTCTACATAAGTATACGTATCGTTACGATGTAATAAATGACTTTTTATTTAAGCCCCAAATATCGATCCCCACGGGGAAGGTGTAAATTGGCAATGATAAGTATTACTAGGAAATTTACAGATAATCAAACAAAATCACTGTCACTAATTTTGAATGTTGAGATGTTACCACAAGTAAAGTGCTTAACTATTAATAAAACAGAAATGCAAATTTTAAAAAGTAAATGCTGATCTACCAACTATGTTTATGTAATGAAGATTTTTTATGTGAAAAAACATCGTTCACACTACAATGAGGTTCTTGTGAAATGAGAAGAGATAAATTTTTATAATATGTATTGTGCCAAATAGGAGCAATTATAATTCTCTACCCTGATACAGTGCATAGAAAATAATTGGCTAATCTTAGGTTTAGTCCCTAAATTCGTGGCTAGGCTAGGAGGATACCAGCTCCTACTCCAGAGATCTCACTTCCCTTCACCTGAAGGCCAACTCTCGCTTTAGCTTTTAAACACTAAGACCGAATTATGGATTTTAGTCTGTAACCCTAAAGATTCTCCAATTCTACACCCAACAAAGAATATTTCCCTATTTATTTGCACTTAATTCCATGAAGGAATTTCTCTTCCATGAAATCAAATGTGATCCTCACTCTGTTGTAGAACTCATACTCCATTTACCGGATCATATATTTCACAATATATTTTAACAATTCATATTGCCAGATCAAAATGTAAACTATGTTCGGAGTTGAAAAATCATCACAATTTATTTTATATTTTAATATTAACGCATCACATTCTCTCTTCATTTAACCATATCTCAAAGGAGGAAGAAAGATAGACGGAACTACTCAGACTTCATGAGAAAGACACAAAAAAACACAAATTTCATATATAAAAGAAAGTTCATACAACACTTATAAACAAACAAAATTTATCTAAAACTCTTGCCAAAGCAAATCCCTTGTATCCTTTCTTTAAAAATGCAGGAAGAAGATATCTCTCTCTTTTCTCATTCTCCAATACTCTTACAGAAATTTTCACACTAAATCTCACAACACAAACTCTAAACTATAAAAGAAAAATCACTAATGGACTCCATATGTTGGTGGAATGAAGCTGGATTATGAAGAATGGCAAAAAAGGAGTGTGGTGGAACGTTTTGGAATGAAAAGGAGTTCATTTCCTGATGAATTTTGACCCTAAATAAAGCCCAAGGTCGGTTCTCTAAGAGGTGCCTCCAAAAACTCTTCAAAAATCATCCAAATACATTGAACCTTCTAGAAATGGGGGTTGAATCACCTTTGGCGCCATCAGGGCTGAGTAAAAATTTTAGTTGTTCTGTTGTTCTACGCGGTTGACGCTGCCCTTAACGCCGTTGACGCTGGGTACTTCTTCAAAAACATCATTTTGACACCAAATTCCATCCTTTTTGCTTCCTTTTTTTACTTTAAGTCCTAAAAATCAACAACATGCAAGAAAACATCAAAGCACCTTCCATTAATGTGCAATATCACCAAAAATAAGTATAAAATGTGGGTCTAAACATGCATATATTTTCTGTGTATCACACACATATTGGGGGTTCATTTGTTGACCTCACTTTTGGTTGAGGTTTAGTTTTCCCTCTTTAGTTGCCTAAGGTCCAGCCATATGACTTTTCTGTTGACTATTCTTAGAAAACTAGAAAGGAACCCTCACCATTAGAAATTCTAAACTCCTCCTTGCTCAACTTGAAGTTCCACATATTGGTCCTAACATCTAACACATAGTAGGTGGGGTCAGTATGGAGGATCACAAGGAGAGTTCCCATAGGAGTGCTTGACCTTAGAGTTCACCCTGGTGTTGGTTTGGAGTTAGTTTACTCACTTACACTCACTTTCACCCACAATCAATCACAAACCCTGAACCCAAATTGTTGACTTTGATCCCTTGATCTTTTGGGAGACTCATGTAGATGGTCCCCTAAACCCACTAGCCTTAGGTTAGAGCATAGCTAAGACTAGTACATAAATGACCCAAATAGAGATTTCATTGGTCCATGGCTCATGTAAGGTGGTTGGCACCCCAATTCTACCAAAATGTCCAACTTGGCCTAGTGCCCCTAAATCCACCCAAATTACTTAAATGCCCTTGAAACCCTAACTTTGGTCAAAATCTTCAAATTCACCCAAAATACCCAAATTGGTTCAAAAATCATTTCAAACCATTTGAAAATACCCAATTTTCCCAAAACCACCAATATTACCAAAATACCCCACAAATTTGCCAAAATTAAAATAATACCCTTGGCACCCCAAACTTTCCCAAAACATCCAAAATCACTTCAAATGTCTCCAAAGCCAATTTGAACCCATCAATTGAACCCAATTTGGCCAATTTGACCATTTTGACTAAAACCCCCAACATTGCCTTTAAAGACCAAATTTCCCCAAATTTACCTTAAATATCCATCAATTTTGTCCCAATTTCCCTCAATTTTAATCCTAAATTCAAACTCATATCTCACATGATGAATCTAAAGCAAATCCAAGCCTAACTGGCCCATTCTTTGAGCTCAATTTTTATCTAAGTGAAACCCCTAGTTTTGATGCTATGACCTAATCTTACCTAATTGAACCTCATAGTCTTCTTGATTTGCCCTAATTTGAATCCTAAAATCTTCATAGCAATCCTACATATCAAATTTTGACCCCAATTGGTCCTGGTAAAGCTTCAATTGCACTCAATTTTGATCCAAGTCCAAAAATCCCCAAATTTGCCCCAAATTGGCTATGCCCCCAAAATCCACCAAATTGAATACCCTAACCACAAAATTGACACCCAATTTATGTTGAAAATTCTTCATGACATTCTTATGGACTATTTCCAACCATTAATTTGGAATTAGCCCAACCTTAGCCCAACATAGACCCAAGTCTAGTCCAACATGTCCAAATTGGCCAAAATCCTTCAAATTGAGCTTCCAATTGAACTCAAAATCACTTTAATCCTTCACAAAAAAAATCTTCATAACAATCATCTACACAATGTTGATCAATCAACTGGGCTCAAAGTCATAGCTACCCCAACCCAAACCCAACCTTTGGCCATTTGGACCCAAATTGGTCCCATGCACCAAAATTGACCTAGCCATGTCCCATTGATCAAGGCAAGATTTCTACAACCAACTTTTGGATCCTAGTGACCAAGCTAGACTCTCTTAACTCCCACCCTAGATTAGCCATGAACTAAAGGTCCCTTAAATCAAGGGATTTATTTCCTAAATTGCTTATACCAAAAATATCTTTATAAAAACCTATCACCAGCCCAAATTAATTATTGTGACAGATTCCTCTGAGGTTCTTGAGCCACCTAAGCGCCTCCCTTGCCATGGCCAGCCACACTAGTCACTGAAGGAGCCAAAAATAAGACCCCTCATGCCTATGTCCAAACCCAATTTCACCCATCCAATGTGTGAAGCTTTGATTGGTGTTTAACATCTTGAAGCCCTCCATCTAAGCCCCACATTGCACCCAAATGAAGTCCATGACAAACACCCTAAGCTATTTTACTTAAACCCCTCTTCCATGGATAAAAGGGGACCAAAAAAATTTTCTTGAGGGAAGCCTGTTAAAACTGTTTCCATAGCTCCTCCAAGACTCAACAACCCCATTGTAGCCATTCTTTGACAATCTTTCCTATCAGGTGGGCTCAATTTTTGATCTCTAAATCATACCAAAATTTGTCCTTCCTAAAAACCCTCTAAAACCTCAAATTGATATGCTCTTAAGATTCACCAGAGCAAGAGAGGAAGATCCCCATCAAAATTCCCCTCTGTTGAGCCCTCTAGCCTATCCTTAGACCAAGGCCGCTCCACCTATTGATCGAACTCTTACATGGAGCCTTCACCAGAGGAAATAAACACATCCACAAGGTTTGTCAGACTCCACTAATGCTTCCACAAGCACCCAATCAAGGCCTCACCTCTTCGGCAAAGGTATAACTCAATAACCCTAATTTTGGGCTTGGTTTAGACCTTTGTGAAGAAAACTTGCAATTCATAGCAATCTAACCGTATACATGTTCTCGTCTTGAGTAGATGAAGGTGTAGGGACAAACCTAAAGTGCTTTGGTTGAGTCTAGGCTGAGATGTTAGGGATTATAGTTGTAGGTTTTGGCTATCGGGGATGATGACGAAGAGTCATTTGATCGAGTGTGTATCAGATGGACGGACGAGATCGAGCCGGACGAAGCCTTCATGCGTGAATAGCGGGACGTGTGGCTGATGTGTCAGATGGTGGTGATGAACCAAAAAATGAGGCGTGGCACTTTGGAGAAGACAAGGATGACGCGGCGCATGATTGGGATAAATAGAAAATTAATGCTTTTTCTTAATTAAATAAATAAGATCTTTAAAAATTCATAATTTTTCATAGAAAAATCATAAAAATAAAAAGAAAATACTCTCTTACTCAGTGAATAGAGGAGACTAATGTGGACTAAAAATAAAAAATATTTTTCAAATAAATTATTTTTAATGAATTAAATACCCTCAGTGGTATTTTAATTCTCCATTGCTTAAAATATTTTACCATGGCTTGAAATTTTCAGGGTTTATTCTCCATCAAAAAGGGAAGGTTCTCTAATTTTTCCAAGGTCATAGAGCATCTCTACGCTTCTAACCGTAATTTTCAAGCTAAGGTGACCATTTTTACTTATTTTAATTATGTAAATCAAAACATCACTTAAGAAATTATGAGAAAAAAATTAGTAGGTTTCCTGTGATCAGAGAAGTCTAAGAAAAATATTGTGATGCTTTGAATATTTTGTGAATTTATATACTTAATTTAAATGCATATACCTTATATTAATTTATTTACATTAAACACTTATAAAAAAAATTGACAAAATCAGTTCTCCACTGTCCATAAAAATCATGTTCATTCACTGTAAAAATATAAAAATAATTTGACTTAGTCTAGGTATTGAAATGGATTTTTAAGGAAGCCTTGCGTGTTGTATAATAATAATTATATTAAATTAAATATGCTTAGAAAAATTATGAAAATTGTTTCTTTGAGTTCCTTGTGATCATGGGCATCTTATAAAAATAAAAACCAATTTTTGTGAAAATATTTCATTTTTAAAATATATTATGAATTAAAAATAATTAAAATAGTCAAAAATTTCAAAAATACAAAAAAATGGTTCAAAATGAGTGGAAACGTCCCCTTAAAACTTAGAATTCATTAGGATATTTTTCCTAATTTCTTAAAGTTAAAATATAAATTTTAAAAGCTTGAAAATGAATTTTTCAGATTTTCCCATTAAGATAATTATAGTTAAAATATTAAAAATCACAAAAATACGATACTTAGTTCTCTGAGTTTTCTGAACTCAGAGAAGTTTATTAAAAATATAAAAATGATTTTTTGTAATTAAGACATTATTTTATATTTAATTTAATCATTGAAATTTATTAAAAAATTAAATAATAATAATAATAATTTAATTCAAAAAATCTTGAAATCTTGCCTAAGTGTTTTTCTGACCTTAGAAAACCTCTAATAATTTTTCCATAAATAAAAATTTATTTTGGAAAGCTAAATAAATTAACTTTTGAAAATCCTATTTATCTAAATTTAAATAAATATCTAAATTAAATTGAAATTTTGAGAGGTCCACATGTTTTCCTCTAACATTATAATTATCCCATGGATACGACACTTTAAACCCTCAAAGTCATTTGAGTTGTGTTTAGTTAGTTATGAGGTGAAATGCCCCAAGGGCAAAGTGGTAACTTTAAGACTTTGGTGCCTTAATTAAAATTTAGGATTAACCAAGGTAAAATGGGTAATTTTGATCTTAATGAATATGTTTGGATGATTGAAATACAATGGGACTGTAAGATAGAAAACCACTCACCACCCTTGCACAAAATCATAACTCTTCTAATTTTCATGACTCGGAAGTCAACTTGGATGAAATGATTCTGAAGTAATAGGCTTAAGTCGGAAAGATGATAGTTTACTTTTCTTAAGCTTGAAATTGAGGATGATGTGGCCATTTGATAAAAAAGCACTTCACTTGAAATCAAAATTTTGATAATCACCATTTTGCCCATCATGATTATTAAAGGCTTAGTTGTGACATAGACTCGATATTTAAAATCAATTGATTATATTCAGAATATAACATAATCGGTAATTAACATCTTTAAACACTACAAGCCTGACCTTAATTATGGGTACCAAATCTTAAATGACCTAAATTTTTGTTAGTGCCGCCCATCCACATAACTCTTAAGTGAAAATTTAAGTAACTAATCGAGTATCACATCCTTAGGATAATTAAATTGTTAAGTTTTACTGAGCAACGGGGTAGTCACACTCTAAACTTGAATGGTTAATGGAATGATATGATAAGTTCAGAAATGAACTCAAACTAATCCAAGAGATCTCCAAAAATAGTTCAGGGTCATACCTGGAGCACTTTGATATCTTTTGGATATTTTGAAGGACATATTTTGTTCTAAAGTTATCCAATAAGATCTTCCAGGACTTAACAAAATCATAGCCTGGGGTTTGGTAGCTAAACCTTCATCTACTCATGTAATTCAAATTTTCTTACAACATTGTATACATGTCTTGCAAGTACTAACCTTTAAGGTGGTGGAACGAGAGGACTCGTCAGTTTGGACTTAGCCCATGGCTAGCCCAAGTTTGACTCAAACTTAGCCCAACATGCTTAAAATGGGTCCAAAACCAAAAATCCACCAAATTGATTAACCGATTGACCTCAAAATGACTTTCACCCTTCATGAAAGTTGTTCCTCATGGTCTCTTACACCAAGACCTCAAAATGACTTTCACCCTTCATGAAAGTTGTTCCTCATGATCTCCTACACAAAATGGCTTAGCCCAATATGCTTAAAATGGGTCAAAAATAAAAAATCCACCAAATTGATTAACCAATTAACCTCAAAATGACTTTCACCCTTCATGAAAGTATAAAAAATCCACCAAATTGATTAACCAATTGATCTCAAAATGACTTTCACCCTTCATAAAGTTTTCATGGTCTCGTACACCAAATACCATGGTTAATTGGGCCAATTTCCATGCCTAACCTAGTATAAACACAAAATTGCACCAAATTGATTAACCAATTGACCTCAAAATGACTTTCACCCTTCATGAAAGTTGTTCCTCGTCTCCTACACCAAATGCCGTATTTAATTGGGCCAATTGGCATGCCTAACCTAGCCCAAACACAAGATTTGGCCATATGCTCCTTTTTGGAACTATGGGTTAATTGAGCCAATTGACATGCCTAACCTAGTTCAAACACAATATTTGGTCATGTGCACCTCTCAAAGCTTTCACTCTTCATGAAAGTTGTTCCTCATGATCTCCTACACCAAATGCCATATTACCTTTCACCCTTCATGAAAGTTGTTCCTCATGATCTCCTACACCAAATGCCATATTTAATTGTGTCCAATTGGCATGCCTAACCTAGCCCAAACACAAGATTTGGCCATATGCACCTTTTTGGAACTTTATGATCAAATCCAAACCAATTAAGCTTGGTTTAGCCAAATGAGCTCTACCTTGACTCACCTTAATGTTAAGTTCCAAGCCAGCCATCAACCCATGGTTAGGCTTGATATTTATCCCATGGGTAAATTAAGATCAAGTCTAACCCAATTGAGCTTGGTGTGGTCAAATGAGCTCTACCATGACTCACCTTAGACCCTAGGTTAGATTCCAAGCAAGCCATCAACACATGGTTAAGCTTGATATTTATCCCATGGGTAAATTTTTGAAAAAAAGCTTCTTAGTGTGGTCAAATGAGCTCTACCATGACTCACCTTAGACCCTAGGGTTGAGTTCCAAGCCAGCAAAATGAGCTCTACCTTGACTCACCTTAGACCCTAGGGTTGAGTTTAAAGCCAGCCATCAACCTGAGCTCTATCTTGACTCACCTTAGACCCTAAGGTTGAGTTCCAAGCCAGCCATCAACCCATGGATAGGATTGATATTTATCCCATGGGTAAAATTTTAAGAAAAAATTTTTAAAGAGATAAAGAGGGGGTTAAATCAATGTACTTGCTATACCACATGTCTAAACTCTATGGTGCCATTTTTATTGAACATCATAAGCTTTAACCATGGTTCAACCCTTGGTTAGCCACCTTAACCCAATCCAAAAGCTCAAAACTGTGAGCCCCCAAATGGCTAAAACCTAAATTCATGCCAAGAAGCCACCTCAGCTCAAATTGAGCTGAGGACCCCTCTGCTTGACACCTAAGCAGTGGGGCTAAGCTCTCAAATGGCCAGCTAAGCTCCCCATTGGCCATTTTCTATAAAATCCACCCCATGGCCATGAATAGTGGTGTGGTAAAATTGTTTCACCAAGGCCTTTCAAACTCCCCTGAGAGCTTCCCTGAGGGACCCTTAGCACATCCCAACCATTTCCCCCTTTCCAAACTCCCCTTAGAGCTTCCCTGAGGGACCCTTAGCACATCCCAATCCATTTCCCCCTCCAATGCCACCACAGAAAGCCAATTTTGAGCTCAAACCCTTGCCCGAAACCAGAACAAAATCCAATCTCCACATACACAGCACCAAACCCCAAATTAATTGGCTCTACACCTTCACAAGAGTGAAAGAAGCAAAAGCCCCATCAAATCCCCCTTCCACAGAGCCTCTACCATAGCTCTCAACCAACACCCAAAATCGGCTGTGGTCAAAATCATATATAGGCCTTACACAAGAGCCAGAGACTTCATCCCTAAGCTCTTTGGAGTATAACGAAGGTGTGAAGAATCTCTGATTG
>JXCR01051909.1:511625-588171 GCA_002079205.1 Phalaenopsis hybrid cultivar
AAATAGTTTCGACAGCTCTATTATACAAATTAAGCCCTAACCTGCTTTAGGATTTCAAGGTTCTCATCTGTCATGACAAATCCTCACATCTTTCAAGCTATTTGTGTGATCGTTTCACATTAATATAAGCTCTAATTAAATAAAATTGGCAGGACAAAACACTAAAATATCTCTCCTCTAAGTTGAAGCCAAACCATAGGATAGTTTAGGAAGACGCTGAGGTTCTCCTCAGGATCTGTGACATCCTATAGTCTTTCTTTCTTTAAATTCTACATAAATGTTCAAAATTTGAGTCATTCTCCTTTCACGCTTCTTTATCAGATTTCGTTGAAAAGTTCTAACACTTTGACCTCTTTGAGATAATATCCCCTAATTTTTATCAAGAGGTTTCTTAGGTGACTTCGGTTATCTAAGATGTAATTAACTATAGGGTCTTGCCTTTATAGGAAGCATTTATGAACCCAACTTAATAGAAACCTTATTTAATTCTTCGTATTAAATAGGGAAATTTGTCGGTCACCATAAAATGGTTTCGCAGACTTAAAAGGATGTCATACAATCTTTAGTTTATTAATCGAGCCTTCACCAGTAAGTAATATATCTATCTCTCAGGATAAGTGTACTACTTGCAGTATTGGACTCGTTTATTTAAACTACTGGGGATATGAGATCGGTTTTGTCTTGTGTTTTAAAAAATTTAAAATATTATTTGTTTAAACTATATATATATTAAATTAAATTAAAATGGGTGTTAGGATATTCATCCTAGCAGCCGAAAACTTAACAACTCCCAACTTTTTGTGCCGACACACGTCCGTTGGATTTAATTGGATTTAACCTCAACTGAACCAAACATTATTATGGATTTAACAACATATGGATTTGATAAATCTAGATTTATCAAGTTTACTAAATTGTATTTAACATAAATGTAAAGTGCAACCAAACACGCTCTAAAACTCTTGACAAATTGTTGGAGCTCACCAATAATCATATCCTGGCCAAGAAATATAACTCTACCCCAGTGGCTGCCTGGGTAGAAGCAACCACCAATCACTTGAAGAGAAAGGCCCTGAAGGATGATAAGTGGAGACCGAAGTAAGATGGGTGTTCCTCCACTTGGCTACATTACAAAAATTGTAGGTCGTCTCGAGGTAATAGGGGGGCGATAGGGATAACAATAAAGGTTAGGGGCATTAACATTACGTTGGCCAATAGCTGGCAAAACATTTTGAGCGACCATTTGATAACTATGAAGCACCAAAAACCACCCCATTTAGGGTCTTTGTGGATAAGTTAGTGAAGGTCAACCATAATAAAGAGTACTTCAAATAGGCGCCACCAATGATGGATGAAGCTTTCTTCTATGACACCAAGAAGTATTGGCATACCACCAAGACTGTGAAAATGGAATAGAGGAGTGTCAACACATATGGAGCCTAATTTTGAAGTTGATAAGAGCTAAGAAGCTCAAGGAGTTCATAGCTCAAGGAGCTATCACTCAATGGTAGGGAAAGACTCTCATGGAGGAGATATCATATGAGTTATTTTGGGTGAACCTCATCCGTAACGTCGAATCTATACCAGTAATCTTTAGAGGCGGAGATTCCTCCTGAAGGCCAATAGGAAGAGGCTCTATTTGGGTGAACTACGTGCAATTGCCTTTGTTCCCAAGAGTGGCACCCATCCATTAATCACCTTCATTGATGTTGATCCACTCCCATGGAAGAATCACTTAAATGATTCTACTGTCATCACAACCATGATCAATAACTACCATATTGATTTATCTTGGTCGACACTAGCAGCTCAGCGAACATCTTATCCAAACCAGTGTTCGACAAGATGAACCTTCTAACATGTTGGTTGGCAGTGCCAACTAGATTCTTAGGCAAGAGAAAGGAAGCTCTTGGAGTGATAACACTACCATTCAACTAGAGAGAGGGTGATAAATAGTTAACACACAAGGAAAGCTTCTTAGTGATAAACTAAACACCAACTTACAATGCAATCTTTGGCCACCCACCGTTGGGGTTGCAGTCTTTACATACCATGTGGAGATGGAGTTTTTGGGTGGCAATGAAGTCATCACCGTTTGAGAGAAGATGAAGCAGTCTCAGACCTATTAATTTTTGGTGGTCGGCAATGTAGAGCAGAAGCCACTCTATCTCGAACACCAAAAAAAAATAGAGACTCGAGACCGACTTGACCAATCTTGACGTACAGGCAACCGAAGGGGAGCCCGGTAAGTGTTTCCTAATCAATGAGGCTTTTGATGTTGAGCATAAGAACTTGCTAATTTTCACTCACTTGGAGCATTGAGATATCTTCGCTTGGTCAACGGTGGAGATGTCAGGCATACCACTTGATGTCGCTTGCCACCAGCCAAACATCAATCCAGTCGCCCAATCAATGAAGTAGAAGATCAGCTCCTTGACTATGATGTTGGCAGGCTTGATTCCAAAAGAAGTGATGAAGCTCAAAGAAGCTGGCTACATCCTGGAGGTGGAATACCCATCCTAGGTCTCCAATGTAGTCTTGATATAGAAAGCCAACAACAAATGGATGATGTACATATGCTTCACTAACATGAATGTCGCTTGCTCAATGGACAACTACCCCCTACCAAGTATCAACGCTCTGGTGGATTCAACAGTCAGACACTTAGTGATGAGCTTCTTAGATGTTTTATCTGGCGGCAACCATATTAAGATGTACCTAGCCGACATTAAGAAGACAATTTTTTTTACTAGTATGAGAGTGTTCTATTATAATGTAATGTCTACTGGGTTTAAAAATATTAAGACTACATATTATTGCCTCATGGATGTATTTTTTTCTAATTAAAAGTATAAAAACATTAAAGTGTACATAGATGATGTGTAAGTTGAGGGTCAGCCGGTGTAATGATATATAATTTAAGAGAAACTTTTGAAACTCTTAGAAAATTTAATACGAGGTTAAGCCCGCTTAAATGTACCTTCAGAGCCTTAATATGCAAATTTCTTTATTAACTCCTGACTATATATGGAATCAAAGCCAACCCGAGAAAGTGCAGGCATTGCTGAACATGCTTTCCGACCAAAATACCAAAGAAGTCCATAAGTTAATTTGTTGTATAATAGACTTTAACCATCCCATCTCATAGGTGGGTGAAAAATGCACTATTTGTTTTCTCAAAATGGTCAGAAAAACAAAGAACTTTGAATGGTTGGCTAACAGTGAGCAAACAATCGCAAAATTGAATGATTTCTTGGCATCATCACCGCTACTACAAAGTCAACAACTTAACAAAGATCTATCTCTGTACTTTGGATTTGGACCTTAGATCATCAGTTGTGTACTAGTAGGTGAGAAGTTAGGGAAACAAATCTCGATTTACTAGATTAGAAGAATCCTCTGGGACATTGAACTCAAGCATCCCATTTGGGTAGTCATTAACCATCCATTGAAGGTTGTCCTCGCTTGACCAGAGCACTCTCGTCAGCTCCTCAGGTGGGTGGTGAAGTTTAGTGAGTTCAACATTATCTACATCCCTCGGAAAACTATAAAAATGCAAGTAGTAGCAGACTTTCTGATTGACTTTTCAGAACCACACATGCTAAGTGAAGAAAAAAATGCCAACCAAATGAGATGGATCTTACACATTGAAGAATCCTCCAATCAAATGATAGCAGGAATTGGGCTTGCTCTGAGCAACCCAACTGGAGAACATCTCTACCATTCAGTGGCCTTTGAATTTGAGGTCACCAATATATAGGTAGAGTACAAAGCTCTGATCGTTGAGTTGCACCTACCTTATAAAATGAGTGTTGAACACCTATATGTGAAGTCCAACTCCTAGCTAGTTTGAAACCATATATGAGATGATGGCTAAGTACTTCAAAAAAGCCAATATATAAATATAAAAATTTGTTGAATTTTAATATTGAGCACATTTTGTGGGTGGACAACAAGGTGGTTGGCCTCCTTTCCAAGTGCATTCACTTGGGGGAGGAAATTCCTAAGAAACCATTAAAGTGCCTGAAGCGATAGAGGTGAATACAGTAGAAATGGATCCTTACATAAATTATAGAGACTAAGAAAGCAGTTGAGGAGGTCACTGATCTAAGGAGGTTTAAGTGCAATGCCTCTCAATACCTACTAATTGAAGGGAAACTTTTTTTGAAGTCAACTGCTTTTTCTTACCTGTGTTATATTGGAGAGAATAAAACAGAAGATCTACTGTGGGAGATACATTTAGGAGAACGTAGGAGTCACTTTGGACGAAAGACTCTCACAAACATAATCGATAACATTACTTCTGATTGACACTCCTAAAAGGTGCAGAATAATTCTCAAAGAGATATGAGAATTGCCAAAAGTATGCATCATTACAACACCAATAGCAAGAATCATTAATTGTTAGCATATGTCTTTTGTTGACTTGTGGCTCTACACTCTTAGGTCGTTCTCAATGGGAAGGGCTAGTGCAAGTTCCTTCTAGTCATGGTAGATTACTTCTCTAAGTGGATTGAGGCAAAGTGACTCGCTTGCATAACAACGGAGGTCGTTCAAAACTTCTTCTAGATAGCCCTCATTAACAAGTATAGATTACCACTCATCCTCATAAAAAATAATGAAACTCAATTTGCAGACAATAGAGTGAAGAATTTTTGCTAAAGTTAAGGGATCAACTTGAAGTTCTCTTGAACGCACTACCCGCGGACAAATGGTCAGATAGAAGCTACCAATAAGAAAATTTTGAACTTGTTGAGGAAGAAGGTCAGAAGAGCCAAGGAGAATAAAGTAAATTTCTACCATCCATACTCTTGTCGACCATAAAAAACTACATCAGTTGCTATAGGGAAAACACTGTTTAAGTAGTCACACGGGATGGAGGCTATGCTATAAGTGCAGTACAACCATCACAACCAATGAGTAGAAATGACTTCAGCTTTTTGGTGAGGATTAGCTGACCAGTGGGAAGCAAATGATGAGGGAACAACACTTGCACTGGACTTAGCAGAAGTAATTCAAACTAACTCCACCCTACAATAAAAGGAAGTAAAGAGGCACACTTCACTACAACAATAAACATGTCTGAGAGAAGACCTTGGCACCTTGAGACCTCATACTGAAGAAGCCTAACCCAACTGGATGCAGACAGTCAATCGTCAAACTTGAAGGCTTTGTCTTGGAGCATATAAGTTAAAGACCTACACCAATCGGAAGCCTCCTGCACATAGAGTAGAGATCATCAATAATGTTTTTTTCTTAGAAAATTTGTATGTACCTCACTGTGAAAGATTAATAAAAAAGAGGTGATTTAATTCTATTTTCATAATTTTATACCCAAAAAAAGTCAAAAATGTAAATTGTTTAATTGAATGTGCAAATCATCCCAAAATAATACTTGAGGAACTCAAGAAGTTCATGCACTTCAGCGTCTATCCAACACTCAGGAAACTCAGCCACAAGAAAGCCTACAACAAGCTAAAAATGTATGATTGCCAGAATGCAAAAATTGGCCCGTGGTGCTCACAAATCCAAGAACTATTCCCAAACTCAAATTGTATAAATCTCCATAAGAGCTTCCCTGCCTAGTACCTACAAGATCCATGAAGGGTATCTCGCAAATCACCTCGAAAGCAAGTCCAAACAGCTATTCCCATTCGACATCGATTCGATAGAGCAAACGAGACAAAAGTTCCCCAAATTCATCTCCAAACTTGAGTCAGATGTAAATTATGGAGATTGTTCCTTGCCCAATAATGACAAGTTTTGAGAAGAGTGCTACACAAATCATCCTTAGGTGGTTGTTATTGGTCGCGATGCTTTAATGATCATTGTTAGTGAGGATATCTCAATGAATAATGCAATTATTGCATTTTTTATTAGAACGTGTATATTTGTATTAAGCTTCCATAAGTTCTAATGTGTGTCACTTAGGATTTCCTTTCCTTAGGATATATTTTAAAATTATAAAAATTACTTTTTATTGCCAATATTCATGTGATAAAGTTATTTTAAAACTAGTGCATTCCTAGTTTAGATCATATTTAAGGTTAGTCTTTTGAAAGCTTTATTTGCATAAAACTTGCATTTAATGACATATTATAGAATTATTGGATCCTTAGGATTGAGTCGGGGCCGACAACCCCAACAAAAACATACGCCAGCCTTAAACGCAGAACACCATGTTTCTAGATGCTCACTAGAATAGGGCTAGGGCGTAGTTAGAATTTTTATATGCACCATCTATTATTGATGCATTGTGCCTAGCCAAGCATTTTGCTTGTCATATTATTTGTTTGCTGAGTTTGAGACTTCCGCACTAGCATATTAGGTTGGTCTTCTTATAGGAAGCCATGTTCATCAGGGAGTGACTGTAATGATTACACAAGCTCTACAGGTGTTGTTTGCATGGTTCATTACATGTTGCATTAGGACAGAATTATGTTAATCCTGTTTCAAATCATTTTTTGGACTTTATCATTTATTTTATTTTGGTGTTCCTATGTTGATTTTGTATCAAGAATAAGGTATAAGCATGAGTTCTGATACACATAATGTAGGGAACTGCATGACCGGGATCAGGAGAGGTGTGCATGTGTTCCATATCTTAATTTTGAATCTTTATTTAATGTATAGAATTAGGACTTTGTGTGTATATGCAGAGTCTGACCACATTTTTGGATAGGTTGTCGACTTAGCGACACCAGTCATTTATTATTTATACATGGTTTGTTTACTCTGTGTTGAGTGTTGAATTCCCGCTTTCTTTGATTGTAGTTTATTTGGGCTCATTGAAAATACAATCTAGGCTCTTTAAGGACCTAAAATATTTCTTTTTATAAAAATCTTAATAATAAGATTGAGATAAATCTAATTATAGGATTAAAATGTTGTAACTATTTAAAACCAACATTTTACTGTTCTTAAATGACCTTCGGGTCAATTTTAAAATGATTTGCACAACATGACTATCTTCCAAGTCATGCTTAATAGGGATTCCAAACTAAGACTTATTTAAATAACTGCATCATATTTTCATGTTCAGAAGAAAATCCCACATTCTTCTTCAACCCGATTAGCCAATCAAATTATTTTTACTTAGGTGGTTGTCTAGCATAATTATGTTGTCAGAGGCTTCTCTAAACCAGATGTGGTATAAATCCTTTATGGGAGTGTTTTTTAGGTCTTTAGTTAAACCTCCCGTTTCCCTTCTTTTTGGAGGCATTCTAACTACTTTCTCATNTCTTATATTAAATAGGGGAACTTATTGGCCAATATATTGGTTTCGCAGACCAAACGGATGTCATAACTTTCTTTAGTTTATTTGATCGATCGCACTCTCAATTCTTGCATTCATCCTTCGGGATAGATACATGATTTGAGATAAAACGCTCTTTCATCTAAACTATGAAAATTATGGAGTCCGGGATAGATACAGGATTTGAGGTAAAGTGCTCTTTCATTTAAACTATGAAAATTATGGAGTCAGTTTGGATACAAGATTTGAGGTAAAGCGCTCTTTCATTTAAACTATGAAAATTATGGGGTCAGTTTGACTTGGATTTGAGATAAAGTGCTCTTTCATCTAAACTATGAAAATTATGGGGTCAGTTTGACTTCCATGATTTGAGGTAAAACACTCTTTCATCTAAACTATGAAAATTATGGGGTCAGTTTGACTTCATTTTTTTTCAAAATTAAAATTTTTTTTAATGTCCTTCCGAAGCGGGCAACGGGATTTCAATTCTTTTTTCAACGTCCTTCCGAAGCGGGCAACGGGATTTCAATTCCGATGACCGACAGCTTCTTGATTTGAGGTAAAGCGCTCTTTTATTTAAACTATGAAAATTATGGGGTCAGTTTGACTTCATCTGTCAAAACTAAAATTTTTAACGTCCTTCCGAAGCGGGTAACGGGATTTCAATTCTGATGACCGACAACGGGCAAACCCCACACCAAAATTAGTGCCGACAAGTCGTTGAGCTGCTTTAAGTGAGTGGGATGCGTAAGGTCACCTTGGATGATGAAAGAGATTTTAAGAGATGTCATATCTGTCTGACAATCTTAGAAGTCAACTAAAGTTTTGCCAACCCATATTCCCTTTAGTTCTATCCTTGGATTCGAGTTAATACTATCGTCACTGCCATAAATTTTGTTGCCTCTATTGCTCTAAGGTCTATAGGATGTCAACCGACTAAGTCACGTATGGGTCCAAGGATACTGTCAGTTGTTGCTCGTAAGAGTCCCTCAAAGAGGGAAATGATAAAGAAGTCACCCAATATTATGTTTAGTCTCCACCGCGGGGAGCATGCCTCTCTTTGGCATACCGATGCATCCATTGAGACACCTCATCTCAAGAAATCTCTGCCAAAGAAGAAGGTATGGATACCCAAGGTCAGTATACCAATACAGTTCAATGAGCTTGTAGGATAAGAATTTGGAATGAAGCAAGGGTCCAAAGTATCAAACATCGTTCCAGCTATTGGTACCGAGTTTGATGAACAAGTGGAAGATGTTTAGAAAAATCCTCTATCTCTTAAAATAAATCAGGAATCAATAATTGAATAGAAATTTGAAAAGATTAGGGCTGAGATTTCCAAGCTAGCTAAAGAGCAGGGAGTAGCCATTGATGATGATGAAGATTTTGATTGTAACAATTATCTCGATGAGGATTTCATGGATATTCATGTCATCAAAGAGCATCGAGTAGAAATTGATGATGATGAAGATTTTTTTGCCTCTGCATGTGATGCTCAACCTCTCGTTGAATGTAATGTTGCAGATGATTTGCACAGAGTTATTTTCTTAAGAGACGAACAAATTAGTCAAATAGAAAGGAGAATGGAGGAGATGGCCGCCAAGACTACAGTTGATGGACAGTCTCAGTCATAACAGGTAGCTTCTCAAGGTGTCAACCAACCAAAAATATTTCATATCATAGGTGAAAGGAGAGAACTTGCCCCCACCAATGAGGAGGATTAGCAAAAGAAGGATTCCTCACCAAGTATTATACCAGGGAAAGATGTTAAACTGTTGGTTGAAAAACAAGTTCAAGAGGACTTAGCCTAATCTAAGGGTGGTGCATTGATTTCAAGGGGTACACCTTACCTGGAGGAGTTCAATGTTGTACCCTACCCTAAGGGTTTTGTGTCACTGAGCTTTAAGGCATTTGATAGGACCAGAAATCCCTGGCAGCATATAGGACATTTTCGAGCTAGTTGTGGCAACATCGGAGGTAATGAAGCTTTGCTCTTTCTACGGGTTGTCAGCAGCCTATTAGAGATTGCCTTTCATTGGTATGCTAAGCTATCCAATGGATCAGTTAAGACGTTGACCAAGTAATAACAGTTTTTTATGAAAAGATTTATTGGAGTGTAGCATCATGTTTCTATTGGAGACTTGTAGTAAAGAGGCAAAAGCCTGATGAGACCTTGGTAGATTACATCTTGAGGTGGAGAAACATTAGCATGAAATGTAAATCTCAACTATTGCAACAACATGTGATTGACGTTATACTCGAAAGCATTCATGGGCCAGTAGCTTTCATTTTTAAAGGACTCACCATCAAGTCATTCGAGAAACTGCTAAGCAAAGCCATTAGTTTACAAGAGAAAGTTAAAACATATGGAATCTCAAAAGAAGTTAGATAAGTCTGGGATGACCAAAACATTTGAGAAGAAGTCTGAAGCAGTGGTAACTGTCAATAAGGGAAAGCAGCTGATAAAGATACAGGTAGAGCATTCTTACCAAAGTTCCCAACAATCGTCACACCATGCTCAACAACAAACACAGCAGTATGGCCAGTCTAGCCAACAGTCACATCAGAGAGTACTGCATTGAGCATAGGGTTAAACAGGTCCAACTCTTTCAAAATGAATGAGAAGAATATATTCTTTCAAAGATGAGGTTGTGCCAAAGATGCTCAGAAATTTAGTGAAGAAGTCCGAGTTCAGATTACCTTAATCGAAGGGGCCCAAAGAATTTGACAAGAAGGAGTATCCCAATTTCCGCCACCACCATAGGATGCTAGGACATACGATAGAGGGTTGTTTCATTTTCAAGGACTGGCTCAAGAGGAATTTCAAAGAAGGAAATATAATAATCCCAAAGGAATATTTGAAAGAACCTAAAAAAGGTTATGTAAATATGATTTTGGCCGATTCAATCACTTTGATAGATTCGTATTCAGTAAAAGATGGATAGAATACAATTAAGAGCAAGTCATCTAAGAAGATACTAGATCATATTCAGACCACTTCAGCACAGGCAATCATTCAGAGTTAACAGCTTGCTCTGCTCAAGATGGAGATTCCACCAGAGAAGTTTTCGCAAAATATAAGAGAAAGAAAAGAATGATGTCATGAAGATCAATTGCAAGTGGTGGTAGGATAAAGGCTTCCTCTATTAGATTGACTGGCTCAGATTTAGGGAAAAAAATCCTCGAATCCCTGACCATGTATGATTAACTTTTTGCCCCACTTGGGTAGTATGAAAATAATGATTATGATTTCAGCTACGTTTTAACTATTTCTATTGATAACGTAACAGACATTGCTCAATCTAACTATGTTATTGATTCCCAAACTGATACACAAATTGTACTTAAGTCCGATGAGCCCATTAATAAGAATGATAAAGATATTGAAAACACCGGTTATGATAGCACCGAAAGTGAGGAACCGATCCTTGAGTGCCATGGTGCACCATCTGCTTTTAACTTGGATCTCTCCAATGAAGAAGAAGAGCCACTAGAAATTTTCCCACAGCATCTCAGGAAGAAGAAATCACAAAAATGAATGTAAGGAGCAGGAAAGTGTTCCCATCGAGGTCAACTCCAATGGATAAAGGAAAATAAATAGTCACTCGAGAAGAGCTAGCTCCACTTCCGCCAGTGGAAGAACTACATAAAAAAGTAAAGATGTGAGGATTATATAAAGTAAATTATAATGTGTTAGCTCAACTTAGGAGATTGCTGGCCAAACTAAGCATCTACGATGCTCTGATCCTATCAAAGGAGATGAGAGAGTCTCTGGTTACAGCCTTGCTTGACCTAAAGATTTGCTTAGCTCAATTGGCCAGCACATCCTCAGATGATGTTTGTTTGTGAAAGGAACCGCTGGGATAACCTTCACAGATGATGACTTGTTGCTCAGTACCAATGACCATAATCGATTACTCTACATCTCCATTAATATCAGCAGATTTGTATTGTCCAGTGTTTTGGTGGATCCAGGAGTATCGCTTAACTTAATGAGTCTATAAATATTGGTATATTTAGATATTTAGGCTCAAGAGCTTACAACCGATAAAATGATGTTAAAAGGATTAACTAGAAGGGAGAAAGAGCCCTTGGATACATTATTCTGTTAAAGAAAGTTGGAGAACTAGTAACAACCACAAAATTCCAGATTATCGATGCAGGGACTTCTTTCAATGCTTTATTTGGACCACCATGGATTCATGAGCATAATATGATTCCATCGCCTCTACACCAATGCATCAAATATTTCAAAGAAGGGCAAGAACATTGTATCAAGGGAGATTTACATTGATTTTCAGTTCATGAAGTGAGCATTCACGAAGACGCCACCTACTATGCACCTCCAAAGAGAAATGTCTTTTCCCGTGAAATTTTAGCAAATGAAGAGGAAGATCCAGAAGAATCATAAAGAAGAGGCCATTCAGCTCAACTTCGATAATCTACTACCATTCCTTCACAATGAGTTAGTAAAGGTTATTTTAGGCCATACATCATAGATCGATGTCAGGGACGTGAATGATTGTTGAATGAACTTGGCCAACTATCAACATCAACATATAAGAAAGTTTTGATGAAGAAAGCTCTGAGGAAGAAATGATGATGATAAAATAGAAGAAACCACAATATAAAATTTCCTTGGAAGATGTGGAGAAAGATGAATATGGGTCGATGTTTGACCGGATCAACCACTATGTGAATGCCATGACCCTTACTCCAATCTACCCTCCAAAGGTTGAGAGGTTAGAGGAAAAGAAAGTCTGTAGTGTTGGTTTGAAGCTAATTAAGTTTTACCGTGCTTCCTTGTCTATTAGTTCTAAAAATTATGTAAATTTGGAAGAGGATTCTAATGAATTAATGGAATTACCTTTTGGTTACTTTTCTCCTTGTGTACAAAAGTTAATTCAATAGGGATATGTGCCAAAGTAATTGCCAAACAATAAACTACAACTTTTTTAGAAATTATGGAATGTAAAAATTTGAATTCCTAACTCAAAAGAAGGTCTCAGATTTGGTACTGTAGAACAAGTCGTTGACTCAAAATTCTGCGTGGTTGGTATTAGTGGATTGGAAGAGGATTGCCTCGATGTAGAAGATGACTCTCAACATTAGTTAATAGGTGACGCCCCACCAAAATTTGAATAAAAAATTAAGTCAACTGTGGATTAATTGAAAGAAATCAACCTTAAGACTGAGGAGCAGCCCCGACTTACCTTTATAAGTTCTCTACTCAATGAGAAAGAACCCACAAAATTGATAAAATTATTGTCAAAATTTAAATATTGCTTCGTCTGGAGTTATGATGAAATGTCAGGGCTGCCAGCACAAGTTGCAGTTCATATGCTTGGAGTTAACAAAGATATGACCCCAGTAAAACAAGCCTCTAGAAGAATGTGCCTCGAGATTGAGCGATAAGTCATTATCGAGGTAATGAAATTAATAGATGCCAACTTTATGAGGGAAGAGGAATACCCAACATGCTTAGCCAATATTGTACCAGTTACATTAGACTTAACAACCTTTAAACCTTAATTAAGTCTAACACAATTAGAATTAATTAATACTTAAGCCTTATTTATATTAGTCTTGAATAACCTTTAAACCATAGTTAAGTTTAACCCTAATTAGACTTAAATAATCCTTAAGTCTTAATTACATTAAGCTTAAGTAGCCTCTAAATCCTAATTAGACCTAACCCCAATTAGGACCAATCTAATCTTAGATTCAACCAATATTGAACCTAAATCAAACTTAGAACTTAGGCTCAACCCAAGTTGAACCCAAGTTAACCTAAACCTATGGTTCAACCCACAATGAACCTAAAATCAAACATTTAAATTAGGTTCAACCCACATTGAACCTAAATCAAAATCTAAACCTTAGGTTCAACCCATATTGAACTTAGATGAAACCTAAAACTTTAGGTTCAAACCAAATTGAACCTAACTTAACTTCAAACTTAGGTTCAACCCAAACTAAACCCAAGTTAACCAAATCTTAGGTTCGACATATACTAAACCTAAATTAAACATTTAACTTAGGTTCAACTGAAATTGAGCCTATCAACCCAAATTAAACCAAACTCAACTCAAACTCTTTAGTTCAACCTAACTTGAACTTAAGTTAAAACAAACCTATAGGTTCAATTCAACTTGAACCTAAGTCAATTCAAATTTTTAGTTTCAACCCAACTTGAACCTAACTTAACCCTTAAGTCTTAACTACATTAGACTTAGGTCAATTTAAACTTAGGTTTAACCCAACATGAACCTAGCTCAACTCAAACATATGTGTTCAATCCAACTTGAACATAAATCATCTTAAGTCGTAATGATGTTGGACTTAAACTATTTCAATCTTTAGGTTCTATCTACATTGAACCTAAATTACTTTAAGTCCTACTCACATTGGAATTAACCATTTCAATCCTTAGGTTCTACCTACATTGAACCCAAATTACCGCAAGTCCTACTCACATTGGACTTAAACTATTTCAACTATTAGGTTCTACCTACATTACACCAAAAACATTTTAAGTCCTACCTACATTGGACTTCAACAATTTTAATCCATTGGGTTCTACCTACATTGAACCTAAAACATCATAAGTCCTAATTACACTAGACTTATACCATCTTAAAAATTTAGGTTCTACCTACATTGAACCTAAAACATCTTAAGTCTTACCCATATTGGACTTAAACTATTTGAAACTTTAGGTTCCATCTACATTGAACCTAAAACACCTTAAGTCCTACTCACATTGGACTTAAATTCTTAGCTTCTACCTATATTGAACCTAAATCATCTTCATAACCTAAGATCTATCCAACTTAAATAACCTCAAGTCTTTAAGTTTCATTGACATTAAACATAAATCTTAGGTTTCAATTAAACTGCTTTAGGTCTAATCAACATCTGACCTAATACAAATGACATAAAAAAATCCAACTCACCGACATAAATGACATAAAATTCATATTAAAAGACATTAAAACTTAAATTCAAACTTCTCTCTTAAATTTTAATAAGATTTCTTGGATGACACAATCTATTGTTGCTAACAAGAATCTTCATGTCCTGGTTTAAACACCTTTCAGACTAAGTAAATTTGAATATTTTTTCTACCCCGGGATGAAGAAGCCATAGACATCTTGACCGGATCATTTTAAAATTATTCAACCAATGAAATGATCAGCCAAAATTGATAATTTTGAAGACAGGATTTTATGCTAATTGTGTTATATTTTGCAGGTTTATTAGAGATATAAAAAAAATATTCACTCTAGATTTTCTTTGCATGTTATAGGGTGTGCTAACTCTGTTTTGTAGGATGACATTCAGAAGCAGGATTTTCAAGACAATAAAACCAAAATAAAATGAAAATACATGACAAAAATAAAACAAAAAAACTAAACAAAATGACAAACCAAAAGAAAAAAAAAACAAAACGACATGATTTGACATGAACAAACAAAACCAAACCTTTAGGGTAGAATCAGATTCTTAGAAATCTATTACTCTATGAATAAAACATTTGATGTTTCTTTCCTTAACTTTGACATTTTAGAAGAACGAGTGTTAACGAGAATCATGAGTTTTCTTGAGTAAATCTAGAATTGCCTAAGATGTAATTAACTATAGGAGCTTGCTCCTACAACAAAATAAAGAATTCAAAACAGGTCATCAACCTGAATTTCTGGTTATTAAACCTTATATGGGGTTTTCCTTATATGATATTTTGACATTCTAGAGTCTTCTCTATAAGTTCACAACCCAACATTTCTCTTATTTTCTATCATTATTTGCCCTTTCACTTTTTCCTAATTCCTTTAACACTTAAGGAGCTTTAACTTGATCAAAGAGATTAAGATAAACTGGAGAATATGACAATAAGATAGATAAATGAAGTGGCAACTCCTTTCAATCAAAAGATACACATCATAAAAAATGAGAGACTTTGCGACGGCTGTGAACGTTAGGAGTTCGAGGTGCTGACACTACCAAGCGAGGATGGTGCAGGCTCATAACAAATTAATCCACCCAAGGGCGTTAAAATTTGGTGACCTTATTCTCATTCTCGAAATACCTATTCTTGCACACCGCAGAATAGGTAGAAATTTTGAACCAACTTAGGAGGGATCATTCGTCATAAAGGGAGTTTACTCGGGAGGAACTTACCAGTTGGTGGATTTTCAAGGTAAAAGACCTATGCTGCCGGTCAATGGTTGCTACTTAAGGAAATATGTCAGCACTATTTTGGTTGGAGGAGTTGCCTATTGGAAGCTATCGGTCGTTGAAATAGAAATCTCGTCGCCCGCTTTGTAAGGACATTTTAATTTACTTATATATATATATATATATATATATATATATATATATATATATATATATATATATATATANAAAATTAAATTGACCTCATATTTCTTACAGTTTAAATGAAAGAGCGCTATACTTCAAACCTTGTATCTATCTCGGAGGATAAACACAAGACTTGAGGATGAGGCTCAATCAAATAAACTGAAAAATATATGACATCTGTTTGGTCTGTAAAACCATTTATTTGCCGACAAGTTCCGCTATTTAATTCAAAGAATTAAATAGGGTTTATTTTAAGTTAGGTTTGGACAAGCTTCCTATAAGGCCAAGCCCCTATAGTTAATTACATCTTAAATGACTGAAATAAGTTAAGAAAACTCTCGATAAAAATCAAGAAATATTATCTTCAAAAAGGTCAAAAGGATAGGACTTTTCAACAAAATTGGACAAAGAGGCGTGAAATGAGAATCACTCAAACTTTGAACATTTTATTGTAAAATCCCAAGGAGGAAGAACTAGGGGATTTTGTAGATCCGAAGGAGAACCTCAGTGACTTCCCAGTCTATCCTATTTTTTGGCTTCAATTTTGAGGAGAAATATTTAAATGTTTTGTCCTGCAAATTTTATTAGTTTAGAGCTAACATTTGCATTAAAGAATCACACAAATAGCCTGAAATATGTGAAAATTTAGGTCGTGACAAATGACAAACTTAGAATCCTAAGACGAGTTAGGGATTAGATTGTACAACAGAGATGTACAGAGGCCTAATGATGAGGTGAGGATTTATGTTGAATAAGCAAACTAACTCGAAGTCCTATGACTTGGTTGTTTAAATTTAAGAAAATTGGTTTAGCTGATGTAGACAGGTTTTTTTGTTGAAGATGGTTGTGTTGCCCACAGTGCTAGCTCCAAGCTCCTCATTGTGGCAAGTTCAAGTTTTCTAGTGTGTCAAGTTATGGTGTCAAATTAGGTGTCCCTATGGTTGTAGTCCTTTAAAAGTTATGAGGCATGTTAAATTTGATTAGAGAGATGCCAGTTAGGATCCTACGGTTCCCTTGTTCGAGTACCACTTTTTTCTATTAGATTCACTTAGTCTAAATGAATTTACTAAATTCAACTTAATGAGCTTCATACTTTCATTTAGACCGTGGGAAGCCTCGTTAGCAACCATAGGTTACCTCTTCCGAGGGATTCCTGATCATCTGATAGAGACGTCTTAATTTAGTTGCAATTGTTGTTTTGTGATGGTTTGTGATTAAATTTTGAGTTGTCTTATATTACGAATGCTGTGGTGGTGAATTTTATCTTAGTTAATTTTAGTTTTAGTTGACGACTACCCTAGCAATTTTGGTTTTCATGCAGGGTGACATCATTGTTTAACATGCAGGTTTGTGTTTTTTATTCATACATACAGGTGAGTAAGTACAGTAACATACCGAAAATTAAAGTACGAGAAACTAAAAAAAATGTAGGCAAGTAAATCATAATAAAAGCGTACTTGGATGGTCTTCCCGTCATCTTCAATTGAAACTCAAAATGTATGTGAGAGCATTTATATATTAAAAGTATTTTATGTAAAGTGTGGAAGTAAGGTTCTGGTGATCTACTAAATCCTAAATCATATCTTGGTGAGCCCCTATTAATTCATTTGAGGGTGATTTCATTAAGCAAAACATACTAAGTTCAGTAGACCTCTAAGTTATCCAGAAGGTTAGGAGGAAGAAGCAGGTCCATGTCTCCCACTCAACGTTTAGTGAAAAGTCTCGAGCTAATTTAAACTTATTGTGTTTCTTAATAATTCATCCTATAATACCTCTAGTGTTTAGTGAATATCGATGTTTCAATTATCCCTAAGAGTAGGGTAATTATCATTTGTCATTTAATTTGAGAATTATGTGGGTGAAGACCCTTAAATGGGTAAGTTAATGTTATTAAGACACTTCACCAATTTTAGTTTAACTTGGGCTTGTAGTGTTTTAAAGGTGTTTGATTTCTAGTTACATTCACTTTTCTAATTCTCATTTAACCTAATTTCATTTAGCCTAGGTCACTAGTAAGCCCTTAAGACATTGGTGAATACATTAGTAATTTTTTAAGGAAATTGAATTTTAAGTGATGGTAATTCATCTTCAAAACATTTGACTGTCATTTAAACACCAAATAGGGGTATTAAATTAGTGAGTTATTAACATCCAAAACCATAGCCCTTAGTCTAGGATCATTTAATTTAACAGACCTCCAAATTTTAATGATTTAGGAGATTTAGGAAATTGCAAATTTATCCTTTAATTTAGAAAAGTGAAATTTATTTCTACCAATTAATTTCCTATGTTTCAATCATTTGAGCATGCTAATTAAGATCAAAGATTGCCCATTTCCCTTTCTTAAATTAAGCCTAAATGTTAATTAAGATCAAATTTCCAAAACTATACCTTTGCCCCTAAGGCTCCATCACTTCATAATTTATCAAATTTAATTCAAATAACTTTGGATTTTTTATCCTACCTCACTCATGGGACATTAGAGGAGAAAATGTGATTTTTCAAAATTTAATTTAATTTATATAATTATTTACATGCAAAAATAGGATTTTTCAAAGAAAATTCAATAACTTGAACAAGACATAGCCTAATTATTTGAAATTTTTACTGGAGATACACTTAGACCAAAGAACCACTTAGACCAACTTTCATGATTTTTTGAGTTTTATTTAATTGTTAGAATTATCTAAAATTTTGGAATTTTATATAATTATAAAATATTTTAAATGTGGAAAATTAAGTTTTACATTGTTATCAAATCTCTATGAGGTCAAAGAACTCAGAGAAACAAATTTCATATTTTTATGATTTTTCTTTGAATTATTAGAATTATTTTAGCGAGAAATTAAGGAAAATTCTTTAAAAATTGTTTTTAAGCTTTAAAATACAATATCTTCACTTAGAAAATTAGGAAAAATATTCCATTTGCACATAAGGGCTTAGGAAACAGTTTACAATTTTTCCAAAAACTTTATTAATTTTATGATTTTTATTAAGTTTTTATTATTTAGGTATTTAAAATATGCTTAAAAATGAAAACTTTATTTTAATTACAATTTTATTTTTTGAAAATTTCTCTGATCACAAACAACTCCCAAAACCAACTTCATAAAGTTTTGAGTTGTATTTTAATTATTTTGATTATTTTGAGTGTTAAAATGACATTTTACTTAAAAAATCAAATTAGGTTATCAAACGAACTCCAAATGTTTTGAAATTTCTATGGGGAGTCCTCTGAACTTTAAGTTACAGTGGAAAATTAAAAGCAAGTCATTTAGATGTTAATTTTTCCCAAATTAATTTCCTTTTTGTTTTAGGGTTTTGAGTAAATTAGGTGTGTTCTTAATGACTTAGTCCATGATAAATTTTTCCTAGGATTGCCTAGTCACAGTGAACTTAACAAAATTTCCTTGGATTTTTATAAACAAGATGCTAATTATTATAATTAATATTTCAAGTCAGATGCATAAACTTGAAAAATATAGATTTCTGTCTACGGGCTTCTCTGATTTTAGAAAAATCAGGGAATATCCCCTATGACAGAGTCAACAATATGCTAAAATATCAAGTCATGGTGAAATACATGAATGCATGGAGAATCAAGATACTTAGAACAATATTTGATTAATTAAAAATAAAATATACATCAAATAAACTTCAAACCATTTCCACATTGTTTTCCTCTGTTGACTGAGCACTAAGGTATTTTTATTTTATTTTTGTGATTTTTCTATGCAAAGATATGATTTTTCAAAGTTATGGAAATTTAAATAAATAGAAAATTCCCTATTTTTCTATTTAAGTGACACGACATCTCGTCAACCTATGACGGCTCCGAAGCTCCACGCAGCGTTCTCTGGTTTGGCGTCGTCATCCACCTCAGCACTGGCTTGGGCTGCGGTTCATGTATGAAGGCGCTACCTAGCTTGATCTCATCCGTCCATCCGATACACGCTCGATCAAACGACTCCCGTCATCATCCGGGATAGCCAAAACCTGTGACTGTTAACCTTAAAACCTTAAGATGTTACTCATTTCTCAACCAAACTCGTTTGACTTTGATTCTATAGACTCGACTAAGTGAGACAAACATATCCATATGGTAAACATGACATTAAATTGGATCTATGCAAGTGTATAATCAAAACAAGCTCGGAACAGTGGGGATGTTTATACGTTTGCTCTGAGAAGGGATGCTTCAATTAGAGGTGCTTAGCACATTTGAGGAGGTCCAAGCTGGCTAGGGATGAAGCCTCTTGCTGTGGTGAAATACCTAAACCCAAATTCGATCAAGACAAAATTTGGGTGTTGATCAGTTTAGGGTAGAGGCTCTCTGTGAGGGGGCTTTGATGGGGGGACTTCCTCTCTTAGTGTAGGGATGGTGTGGCTGAGTTCAATTTATTTTGATGGAGTTTCAGAGTGTCCTATTTCTACCTTAATTTTGAAGTTCAAAATTAGGGTTGCATAGGTGGAATTACGGCAAGAGGACAGTGGAGCTGAGCTTCTCCATACTCTGGGGGGAGTTTGGAATCAATTGGACAGAGTTTCTTTAAGGTTGGTTTTGGCCTCTCATCTAGCTGTGGGGGATGGCTGCTAAAATAGAGGAGCCATTGGGGCTTCAATTGAGCTAGCCAATGGGTTAGCCCAACTACATAGGTGGAAGGAAGAAGCCCTCAAGCCTCCAATTGGATTGGGATAACTTAGATGGGCTTAATTGGGTGTTTGACCATTTTTGGCCTTCTTGGGTTGGTGTTTTTCAGCAATCCAGGTGGTGGCTAGCCAAGGTTCAGTCACTTCATGGCTTAGGGGGGGTCAGAGGGTGTTTATTTATAGTTTACTCCCATAAGCAAGCAATGATGGATGAGATTTTGTGGTTAAGGCCTAAAAATGGGAATGAATCCATTAACTTAGGGATCCATTTGTCCATAGATTATTTGGATGGTTTAAAAGGGTTTAGCTTGGTCAATAGAGTGTGCTTAGTGGCTGTGGAGTCATCAATTTGGTGGCTTTAAGATGGCTAGGTCAATTCTTGTGCATGGGTTCAGTTTGGGTTCAAATGACCAAAGGTTGGGTTTGGGCTAAGCTAGCCATGCATTTGAGCCCAATTTATTGATTCAAATTGTGTAGATGATTTTAATGAAGGTTTTTGGTGAAGGATTGAAAAGATTTTGTGTTCTATTGGGGGTTCAATTTGAAGGATTTTGGGATTTTGGTCAATTTGGGCATGTTAGGCTAGACTTGGGTCTAAGTTGGGCTAAGGATGGGATAAGTCCAAATTGATTGATGAGTATGGTCTATAGAAATATCATGAAGAGTTTTCAACATAAATTAGGTGTCAATTTTTTGGTTAGGGCAATCAATTTGGTGGAATTTGGGGACATAGCCAATTTAGGCAAATTTGGGGACTTTTGGACTTGGGTCAAAATTGAATGCCGGCTTCACCAAGGCCAATTAATAGGCAAGTTTGATGTGTAGGATTGTTATTAAGAGTTTTTTACATAAATTGTGGCAAATTGTGTAAGCTATGGGGTTCAATTTGGTGGGATTAAGTCATAGAGCCAAAATTGGGTGCTTGACTTAAATCAAATTTGGGCTTAAAGCATGGACCAATTAGGCTTGGATTTGGTTTATGTTAGTCATATGAAAGGTGAATTTTAGTTTAGGATTCAAATTGAGGGAAATTGGGACCAAAATTGATGGACATTTGGGGTAAATTTAGGAAAGTTTGGCCTTTAAAGGCAATTTAGGGTTTTGGTCAAGATGGTCGAATTGGTCAAATTGGATTTAATTGGAGGGTTTAAATTGGTTTGGAGACATTTGAAGTGATTTTGGAGGATTTGGGAAAGTTTGTGGTGCCAAGGGTATTTTTGTAATTTTGGCAATTTTGGGGGTATTTTTGTAAATTTGGCATTTTTAGTGGTTTTTGGTAAGTTGGGTATCTTCAAATGGTTTGAAATGATTTTTGAACAATTTTGAATATTTTAAGTGAATTTGAAGATTTTGACCAAATTTGGGGTTCCAAGGGCATCTAGGTAATTTGGGGGATTTTGGGGCAAAAGGCAAAGTTAGATTTTTTTGTAAAATTGGGCTACCAACCACCATATATGAGCTATGGACTAATGGAAACCCCATTTGGGTCCTCTATGTCGTGGTCTTTGTTAAACCCTAGCTCAGGGCTAGTGGGTTTAGGGGACCATCTACATGAGTCTCCCAAGAGATTAAGGGATCAAAGTCAAGAAATTTTGGGTTTAGGGTTGTGAGTGATTGTGGGTGAGAGTGAGTGTAAGTGAGTGAAAAAGCTCCAAACTAACACCTAAAGTCAACCTTAAGGTCAATCAGTCCTATGAGTACTCATCTTGAGCTTCCTCATACTAACCCCACCTACTAATTGCTTGAGGTTAGGACCAACATGTGAACCTTCAAGTTGAGCAAAGAGGAGTGTAGAATTTCTAATGATGAGGGTTCCTTTTCTGGTTTTTTAAGAATAGTCAACAGGAAAATCTTATAGCTAGACCCTAGGCTACTAAATAGGAAAAGCTAAACCTCAACCAAAAATGAGGTCAACAAGATATTACGCGACGTGACATTTCTTGAAACCAACCTTTTAATTTTTTTCATGGTTCTGGTGTTATTTATTTGGCCAAGCATCTCTGACTGGGTCCAAAGTTTTGTAATAAGTTAACCTCAATAAAATGAAAATTTGGGAATTTGTTCACTTTAAATTTCTCCTTTTGTCTCTAATTTTGAAATTCTATTAAATTAAAAAAAATTAAATAATAAATTTTCACCTATAGAAATTTAAAGTTGTGTTTAATAATTGCTTCGTTTTTGTTCTTACTCTTGTTGAATTTCAGCGTACTAATATTTTTCTATCTTTTGCAAAGAAATGTCAGGACAGAATCTGATTTTCGCCTTTAGAGACAACTTAAATCTGGCATTGAATAGAGTACAGGGTGGCATCGTAGATTTTGACTTAGACTTTGGTCAAGTCAATGTAAACTAGGAGGGTCCTCTGACAGACATAGTTAGCTGCCAAGAAAAGAAAGGGTTATCATCACTATTGAGGATCGATACAAAAGAATACTCCTCGCCGAAAACGAAAAAAGTGATAACACAATAGAATCTGATGAAGGGGACCATTAGTTTTTCATCCATGATAACTATACCAACAGGTGATCTAATCGGTGCTGATGTGGAAAGGGTGTCAGATGCACCATTAAGAAGAACTCAAAGTCGAAATGCTAATCGCCGCAAACACAGAGCTTTTCTACTAGAGGAAAAGAGACACATGAAGGAGGCAGAAAATACACTTACCACAATTCTGGAAAGGAAAGTTTATGATCCTTGCATTAAAAAGACTTCTACTAGTCCGCCTGCTACAGAGGATGAGTCTGAGTTTTCTACAGAGCAGATACCACAAGCAGTATGAGATGAACTTTACAGGGTTGCCCGATGTGCAACATTAAAGTTTCTATTCAAGCAGCAATAGTAGAAGCATTTGTGGAATGCCAAACATGCAATGTTCTCCACTTAGACCACTACAATTCTTATGAGGAGTTCATAGCCGCCGATACGGGATTCCATGAGACAGTTTTACCAGACACTGAGTCATATATTTCATTACATATGGAGCCAAGTCAGACAAGGTATCCTACAGATGTGGAAATGAGGGGTCGCCTCAACAATCTCAAAGGGTACCCCTGAGAGAACTGTAAAGGATGAACAAAGTTAAAATAGCAAGAATTTGAATTCTACGAGGAAATACAAGGAAAATTTGTCAACATTTTGGAAGGCCTGGAGCTGTATACAGGATTCTTCTCTAAAAAAGATGAAAGAAGAATTCTAAACTACATTTTTGAATTGCAAGAATGAAGTTGAGGTGGTCTGCTAATGGAAATAACTTATTCAGAACCATGAAAGTTGATGCACGGAAGGGCAAGATAACCATCCAATGTGGTTGTAGCTATAATTTCACCAAAGATAGGTAAGGGAACCCCACAGGTATCTAAAGAAATGACGAGGTGGATCCAATGCCTTCTGAAATAAAGGGATTGATCAAGAGGTTGGTCAGATAGAGTATAGTACCAGCTGATTGCATTCCAAACAGTTGCATTATCAACATCTATGAAAAAGGAAATTGTATTCCCACACACATAGATCATCATGATTTCGTGAGGCGCTTCTAAACGGTGTACTTCATGAGTAAGAGTAACATACTATTCGGAAAAGAAATCAACATTATTGGATCTAGGGAGTTTAGAGGAGCTGTTGTGATTCTACTATCAATGGGTTCAGTACTAATTCTTAAAGTTAATAAAGGAAACTTAGCCAAGCACTGCATTCTAGGGGTATGACACCACAGTGTCTGTGACTTTCAAATGGATGGACAATAACGAGATGCCATATGGGTTCCGAACATATCCAAAATTAGAGGAGCTGCACCCGTATGAGCTATGAGATGGTTGCACCTCTAAATACACGTGAAAGATATTCTTGCCCTTGAGCATGACTTAGTAGGTCAGCTTCATCAGGAGCTCATCCCACAAAAGATAGATAGACAATTTTTGTCACCTTTTTGTACTATGTCAGAGCAACATATATGATATGTACTCAGTATATGATGTTTAAGATGTATTCAACATGATTATCTCTTTTGATGCTTTCAGCATGTACTCAGTCTATAATATCTATTTGAAGCAGTTTTATGAAATTTCTTTCAGATTTCAACATGTTTATAAAATTTCCCTTTTGTGTGATTCATAAAGAGACGTGGAACTATACATTGGTTCCAAATTATAATGATCAAAGAACAATATAGCAAAAGTTTAATATTAAAATTTTAACTTATTTTTGAAAATCAACCTGTGAAAATTAACTTTTGAAAATGCACTTTGATAACTAAATGTGATAAAAACAATAAGAAAAGAAAATGATTTAATTTGTTTCTCTCAAGTTAGAGGTTTCTTACTCTTTTCTTACATAGCATGGCTATCCTTATCTGCACCAAATTCTTCACATTCCTTTGGAGTTTCATACTCTGCACAAAATCTTACAAATTTTTCCTCACTAATGTCAATCTTTACAAGTCACATATCTATGAGTTAAACACCATAAATTCTTGACATTATTTTCATGTTTTTCTCGGGGTCAATACCGAGATTAAGATATATTATAGAGCTACCTCTTTGGTTGGATGTGAGTTTTAGTTTCATGGTTTCTCTTTTTGTTGAGGTCTAGTTTCCTCCTTAGTAGCTTTGGGTGTAGTCATAAGACATTTATGTTGGCTATTCCTAGAGGACTAGAAACGGAACCCTCACCTTTAGAAATTCTACACTCTTCTTTGTTCAACAAGAAGTTCCACATATTGGTCCTAACTTCTATCACTTAGTAGGTGGGGTAATTATGAGGGAGCTCAAGGATAGTCCCCAAACCCTGGGTTGTCTTGTTTTGGTTAGGCTAGCTTGCACACACTACAATTTCTAACACACCCCAAACCCTAGGACTCCTTGATTTGGTCTCCTGATCGCTTTTAGAGAGCTCATGTAGGTGGAGACAAACCTATAGCATTTGGCTAAGAGGGTTAGGACAATCATATTGAGCATCCAAAATGAGTCCTTATATAGCTCTTATTATTTTGACATGGCTTCATGCCTTACTTGCCCATTCTAGCCCAAAATCACCAAATTACCAAGAAACCCCTACAACCATAGTTTTTGCGAAAAAATCTCAAAATTGTCCAAAATTCATCTCAAATCATTCCTCACTTCCAGCAAAATTCCAAAATCCCCAAAATACCTCCAAAATTACCAAAATGCCGCTCATGACCCAAAGTTTTCAAAAATTTAAAAAATTACCAAAATTTCCAAAATCATCCCAAATATTACCAATTTCAATTTTGAATCATCACATTGACACAAATAGATAAATTTGACCCATTTTGACAAAAAAGCCCCAAATTGCCCTTAAAGGTTGAATTTTCCCAAATTAGCCAAAATCTTGGCCAAATTGACCCCATTCTTGCCCAATTTCAATTTTAAATCAAAATTCAAAATCTCTAACCCTAATCTAAAAAAAATGCAACACCAATTTAAACCCAAATCAAAAAACCTCAAATTTGACCCTATGTCTAAATCTCCAAATTGGCTTTTCAATTCAATTTAAAATCACTTGAAAACCTTTCCAAATTCTTCATGACATATCCTTACACCAAATTAAACATTGGACTAGTCCAATCTTTTCCAATTCAACCCAGACTCAAGCCCACCATATCATTTACAAAACCCCATCAAAAAAGGCACAATTTTCAAATTCCTTGAAATTAAAAGACCACATGACAAAATCATTTCATCATCCAATTAAATCATACCATACCCATGATATTTGTAACTTTTGCCCCTTTCACATTTGGAATCATGAAAAAACTACTTAAAAATTACTTAAAGTTCCAAAAATACTTTCATGCAAAATCACCAAGCCAAAGGGAAACCATGAAGCCATCCCCGAGCCATAGATGAGCTATATGAGTCTTGCCACCTCACCAAGTTATTAATGGCAAGAGGACAAGCCACTTTGATGTGTTTGTCTCATATTGATGTGTTTGTCTCATTGAGACGAGTCGATAAGAAGAAACCACACTTAATTTTGTTGAGTATCGAGCGAGATATTAAGGCTAGAAGTTGGGCGGCTCTCTGGCTAGGAACTTAGGGATGATGAATGGATTGTAGAATGCACGGACTGCAACATTCTACATCTACAACATTTCAGTACCTTAGAAGAACACACTTCAAGCACCAACGAGTCTCAGACTCCAGATTTTGTGGCAAATGAGCGGTATGTCCCACTGGGGACAGATCAGCGCGCACCACGGAGCCCAGGATCATACATCCCACTTGAGACTGAATCTCATATTCCAGATCGGCCAGCACCGGTTTGGATTCCCGCCGAGGCCCAGAGGAAGGAACGCCCCAGGAAGCTACCAACTCCCGGTATGGTAGAATACTACAAAATAAGCAAGGTAAACAAAAGAGAATTCGAGTTCTATCAAGAGGTTCAGAGAAAGTTTATCAACATATTGGAGGGCCTATAGCTATATACCAGGGTTTTCTCTGAAACTGATGAAAGAAGCATTCTGGACTGCATCTTTGATTTGAGAGATAGAGGTCGAGCGGGCTTCTCATGGAAATAACATATTATGAGCTGAAGAAATGGATGCGGGGAATATGAAGAATCACCATCCAGTGCGGATGTTGCTACAATTTTCCAAACGACAGACAAAGGAATCCGCCTGGGATCCTCAGATACGACCAAGTGGATCTGTTACCACCGATGATAAAGTGGATCTGTTACCACCGATGATAAAGTGGATGACAAAGAGAATGGTTAAGTGGAATATCCTACCTGCCACTTGCATTCCTAAAAGTTGCATCATTAACATTTATGAAGAAGGTGACTGCATTCCCCCGCACATTGACCATCATGACTTTGTGAGTCCTTTCTGCATGATCTCATTCATGAGTAAGAGCAATATTCTGTTTAGAAAAGAAATCAATGTAATCGGCCTTGGTGTATTCAGAGGAGCTGTGGAGATTCCTCTTCCAGTTGGTTTAGTACTTGTTCTCATGTGCAACTGTGCAGACGTTGCCAAGCACTGCATTCCAGGAGTACAACACCGTAGGGTGTCCGTGACCTTCCACAGAATGGATGACAGTAAGATACCATATGGATTCCAGTAAGACCCGGAGTTGGAGGAATTGTTTCCTTACGAGCTATAAGAAGGTTGTACCTCTGAATACATGCGAAGGGAACTCTTTTTCTGGAGCATGACTCAGAGGTCTGCTTGATCAGGAGCTCGATATACCAAGCGCAGAGGATTCACTTGCTTTCTTTTAACAAGCATGACATGTGTTTGATGTAATCAGTCAATGATGGACTCATATCTTGAGATGACTTTCAATGCATTTCAGCATGTATTACATGATGTACCTTTTAATGCATTAGCTTATATTTGATCTGTAGCATCTTTATTGAGGTAGATTAATGGAAATTTCTCTCAAGTTATGCCTTTTTGTCAATTGCTTTTTTGTTCGATGGATGAAGCCGTGAACCATGCGATGGTTCAGAGTTCAAACGAACAAAGAACGAAACAACAAATCTTCGACAACGTAACAAAACACAAATGAAAGATAATCATAAATGAATAAATAACAAAAATAATTTCTTATCAACCAATTCAAATTAAAACTTTAAAAACACATTTTTGAAAAATCAATTGTGAATAAAACAACAAGAAAATAAAACAAACTTGTTGAGTGGATACTTCCTTTTTCGGAATTTCCTACTCTTCGTGCACGCAGCACAACCATCGTTATCTACACTAACTCTCTGAACATCCTCGCAGAATTTCACATTCTACACATAACTCCACAAAGCTCTACAAATCTTCTTCAAAATCAACATTCTCACATAACACACTACTGCAAATTCAGTATCACAGGCTCTTTGTAAATTTCATATCACATCTTCAAATCAGTAGCTGAATCCTGATTCTCATATCTTTGAATTGATACCTACATTTGAATTCTCACATCTTTAAATTGATACTTACATTTCAATTCTCTTTTCTGAATCAGTCCTAAATTTCTGATTCTTTACATTTGAGGGCGGTCCTTACACTCCGACTCCTTCTTTTGAGAATTGGCCTACATTTCAAATCTCATTTCTAAATCAGTCCTAAATTTTTGATTCTTTACATTTGAGGTCGGTCCTTACATTCTGACACCTTCTTTTGAGAATTGACCTACATTTCAATTCTCATTTCTAAATCAATCCCATATTTCTGATTCATTATGTTTGAAATCGGTTCTTATATTCCGACGCTTTCTTTTGAGAATTGACCTACATTTCAATTCAAATTTCTGAATCAGTCCTACATTCCTGATTCTTTACATTTGAAGTCGGTCCTTACATTCCGACACTCTCTTTTGAGAATTGACCTACATTTTAATTCTCATTTCCGAATCAGTCCTACATTTCTGATTCTTTACATTTTAAGCGGGTGCTTACATTCTGAAGCTCTCTATTGAGAATTGACCTACATTTCAATTCTCACTTCTGAATCAGTCCTACACTTCTGATTCTTTACAATTGAAGTCAGTCCTTACATTCCGACGCTCTCTTTTGAGAATTGTCCTACATTTAAATTTCATTTCCGAATCAGTCCTACATTTCTGATTCTTTGCATTTGAGGTCGGTCCTTTCATTCTGACGCTCTCTTTTGAGAATTGACCTACATTTTAATTCTCATTTTCGAATCAGTCCTACATTTTTGATTCTTTACATTCGAGATCGATCCTTACATTGTGACACCTTCTTTTGAGAATTGACCTACAGTTCAATTCTGATTTCTGAATCAGTCCTAAAATTCTGATTCTTTACATTTGAGGTCAGTCCTTACATTCTGACACCTTCTTTTGAGAATTGACCTACATTTCAATTCTCATTTCCGAATCAGTCCTAAATTTCTGATTCTTTACATTTGAGGTCAGTCTTTTCATTTCGACGCTCTCTTTTGAGAATTGACCTAGATTTCAATTCTCATTTCCAAATCTGTCCTAACTTTCTGATTCTTTACATATGAGGTTGGTCCTTACATTCTGACACCTTCTTTTGAGAATTGACCTACATTTCAATTCTCATTTCTGAATGATCCTTACATTCTGACACTCTCTTTTGAGAATTGACCTACATTTCAATTCTCATTTCCGAATCTGCTTTCTTTTGAGAATTGACCTACATTTCAATTCTCATTTCTGAATCAGTCCTACATTTCTGATTCCTTACGTTTGAGGTCGGTCCTTACATTCCGACACCTTCTTTTGAGAGTTGACCTACATTTCAATTCTCATTTCNCCATATGGATGTGTTTGTCTCGATTAGTTGAAGCTATAGAAAAAAAACATGAGGTATTTGGTTGAGTATCAAGCGAGATTGAAGCGTTTTAGTTTTGACACTTCTTAGTTCGGAACATATGGGGATGATGAACGAATATCATCCATTTGCATGTGTATCAATCCAACGATGGAGGAGGAGACGGACGAGGAGATGGTTCAAAAAGCGCGACCCGCGTGACAGCTGACGTGGAAGGCGACATCAAATGGGAGCGCGCCTTGTGGTCTTTCAGTCACCAAGGATCCAGTCAGTGTCGCGTGGATAAGTAGATAAATAACTTATTTTTTTTAGTTAAATACTAAAACTTCAAAAAATCATAACTTGGTGTAGAGAAATAATAAAAATAAAATAAAATAACTCTCTCACTCAGTGAATAAAGAAAAATAATGTGGAATAACATAAAAAATTATTTGATATGTATCTGACTTTTAATTAAATAAATACCCTATGAATTATTAAATTTGAATTAAATAAATATTAATCACCATGGCTTGAAACTTTAGGGGTTGATTCCTTAAAATAGTGAGGATGTCTCCTGATGTTTCCAAGGTCAGAGGAAACCTAATTTTCAAGTCTATTAGCTCATTTTTAAGTAATTTAATTATATAAATAAAATCTTAATCATAAGAACATTTTTTTTTGTTTTGGTAGGTTCCCTATGGTCAAATGACTCTAGGAAAAACATAAAATTTATTTAAATGACTTGCAAAATTTTCTAGCTAATTAAGTGTCTAAAGTTTAAAAAAATTTAAATAAATATAATATTATTCAAAAAATAAAAAATAATTGATTCCACACTGTAAAGAATGATCATTTTAACTCAATGTAAAAATTTAAAACCAATTTGATTTGATTTGATCACTAAAGTCTATTTTTCAAGTAAAATGAGATTTTTGCATTAAAATAATTATAATAAATAAACTACAATTAAGTAAATTATGAAAAGATGATTTCTGAGTTCCTTGTGATTTGGGACATTTAAGAAAAAAGATTTTTTTAAAATAAATACTTCATTTTTGAGATATTTCTTATACTAATAATAATTAAAAATAAATAAAAATTACAAAATTATGAAATTGCACCAAATTGTTCCTAATTATTCCTGATCACTTAGGACCCTTTAAAATAATCTTCCTAATTTTCTAATTTAGTTATGTATTTTTTAAAAGCTAAAAGTGTATTTTTCTTAATTTTCCAACAAATTAATTATATAAATAAAAAAATTGTAAAAATAAAAAGTTTGTTTCTCTGAGTTCTTTGGACTTAGAGAGATTTAATAAAAATATAAAAATTAATTTTTGAAATTCAAATAAAATTTCTTTTTAATTAATCAATAAAATTGATAAAAATTATAATAATTAAAATATAATTTGAAAAATTATGAATTTTTTTCCAAGTGGTCCTTTGAGAATAATTTTCTCATGACCGGAAAGTTTACTTTGATTACTTAAATAAATTAGTATTGAAAATTCTTTTTTGAGCAAATATAATTATATAAGTTAAATAAAATTTAGAAAAATCATGATTACTACTCTGATATTTTAATTGACCCATGAGTGGGGACCTTGAAAATTTCAAAGTCATTTGAGTTGTATTTAATGAGTTATGAAGTGGAGAGGCCCTAGGGGCAAAATAATAATTTGAGATTTTGATACCCTAATTACATTTGGGTCAACCAAAGGGGTAAGTGGTAATTTTGATCATAATAAACCGTTTTAGAAGCTTGAAACATAATAGGTTAACAGGTAGAAAACAATTTACAACCTTTACATTATAAGTGTAAAATAGTAATTTTGTAAATTGTTATGACTTGGAGGCTAATTCAGTTGGATGAAACTAAAATAGAGGGATTAAGCTAGGAAGATAGTAGTTCACTTTTTTAAAACCCTTAATTGGCGATTAGATGATAGAATGATCCTTTAATGAGAATTGATCTCACATAAACTAACACTTTTATTAATACAAATCTACCTCGAGATTAAACTTGAGGGACTGGTAGTGAGTTAGGGTTGGTATTTAATCTTCTCTAATGTGGTTTAAACAGGAGTAACATGATTAATTTATGAATACCTTTAAAAATAAAAAGCCTAGCTTTAGTGGTGGGTACAAGATTCTTAATGACTTGTGTTTGCCCTAAGGGTACCCACTATCATAACTCTTAAGTAAAACATCAAGTGACTGTTTGACTACCCCACTTTTGGGATAATTAAAACATTAATGCTTAGTGAGCATAAGGAATATTAAGTAATGGAAATGCAATCTAACTTCATATGATTATTTGAACAATGTAATAAGTTTAAATGAACTCCAAACGTTTCAAAGGGCTTTGAATGTTTAGGGTTTTGCCTTGAACACTATTATGATCTTTTGGATATTTTGAAGGAAAATTGAACTTAATATTCTTTTCTAAAGAAAAAAAATAAATTAAAACCTTTAGGGACCCCCCATGTTTTGCCTCAGAACACGTTAATTCACCTAAATCAAAGAAGATACCCTACACTAATTATCCTACATTAATTGACGCAATGATCAAGGATTTGAGTTTTCTCTAAGGTATTTATATCCTTGTGACAAACTAGGGATATTTGTTTTTTCCATAGATGGATCATCAGGCTTGTGTAAGTTTGACATCTAGGTGGCTAGGGCAATGATGATAAGGCTAATGTGTACTAAAACGAGGGATATGATGTGAGATTTAGAATATTATCTCCTACCTCAAGGACCATTCATAAAAGGAGAGGATAAGGACTGATGATACTGTTTGATGGCTCTTGAGAAGATAATTCCCATGGCACATGAAGGTTATTTGTAGTCCTAGCTCATTTAAATTTATTAACATGTGGACTACACAATTCTACAAAAAATTCTTTTAAAAAAATCTCTTTTGCATGATAAAATGAATTTTGTATGCATGAAAATCAATTTCAAAATGAAAACTTATGAAGGTCCACAATTAACTACTTGGATCATGGCTAGAACTGCCCTCTGTAGGTGATCAGCTAGGTAGCTCTTACTTATGTTCAAGAAGCACACAGTCCAGCTTCGAGCCCCTACCTTTACCAATGTCTTACATCCAGTCCTGGTCTTCTATATGTGACTATGGGTTTCTTTTACTCAGTTTTCACTCTGACTACCATACGTTTACTTTCCTGCAATTTATTTAATTCCTACAATTATATTCTACTTTATGATGCTAGCCATGCAGCGGGAGTAGTTAGAGGATGATAGGTACAAATTTACATTTTATTTCTTTACTTTATAGCATTTTTCTACCTACATTTATTTACTTTATATGCAAAACACAACATAATTTCAAAACTTAAAAACTTTTTCAAAATAAAAAAATAGCTTACATAATATATCCATTTGAATTTACAGAAGTCCCTCGAATGTGGTAACCCATGGTTGCTAATGAGACCCCCTGGTCTAAATGAGCTTAGTAACTTGTTTAGACAAAATAAATTCAAGAGAAAATAGTGGCGCCGGAACCAGGGAACCGTGGGATCCTAATTGGTGTCGCTCAAATTAACTTTAATCTCATATTCTGGTACGATAGAACTACAGTGTATGTGTGATTAGATTTTAAATTCTCTTTTTTAATAATTCTCATTTACAACGATGCCAACCTCTTGATTCCGAAGTAAGAGTGCAACTGTTATAATTAAATATTGAGATACTAAGCAAGTATACTTATCTTTATTAAGTAATATAGAACTATTTGATTAATCCCAAAAATATTGAACCCACAGGGAGAACTACAAACTCTTAAGAAGAAATTAGATAACAAACTCTACTTTAAAAAAGAGTCTTACTCAAACAATATATACTATGGTACGAATGAAAGTTCAATTATTTTTGGTAATTTTTTTATAATTGAAAATAAAGTTAACAACTAAATAAATTTAACTAAATTTTTGTATTATGAAAGCAATACAATTAAAATGTCTTTTTATTATCATGAATTAGTAAAAAGTATAGGAATTCTATTGTGAAATTATTTAAATTGTGTTGTGTCAAATAGGAGTAATATTATTCCTTACCCTTACTAGAGATGCTATAAAGAACATGGGCTAATCTAAAGTTTGAATAGTCCTAATGATAGGCTAGGTAAGGAACATACTAGCTCTAACTCTAGAGTTTCCTCTTCTCCCTCTACCTCCAGGCTAACCTCTCGTATCAAAACCTTATATAATAGATCAAATTAGAGGCTTTGATCTCTCACTCTAATGTCCTCTAACCTTACAAACTTCAATGTTTATTTATCTATTTATTTGCACTCAACCATATGAATTACATTCTCACCCATACAAGGTCATGTGATTCTACCATTAGTTGACTGAGACAGTACCATCACAGATCTTACATGTTCTCACAACAAATATTAAAGTCTCAATTAGTAAAATCAAGAAGTAAATGAAGTAAATGGATTAAATCATCACAACTCTATCCATCATTATAGATCATTACTTCTCAAAACTTCTATCCAACACTTAATTACTTATCATTTTAAGGAAAAAGATAAAGAAAACTACTAAGAATTCATGGGGAAAACACAAGAACAATTAAGTTTAAAATTAGAAATCATGTAAGAACATAAGAAGTCTAAATTAAAACCAAATGTATTTGCAAAGATAAAAAATTATTTCAAATTCCTCTCCACTAAACTCTTGAAGTTCCTTTGAATCTTTTCCTTTCTCTTACAATCTTCCCTAGGTCTGGTCGCCCAAACCTAGCGGGTGAAAATCTCTTTTTCTCACTAACAAACTTTAATGGATTCTTAAATAGAACTATGTAATCTCTTTCTCCTTCACTAGGAATGAGAAAAGCAAGAAGAATGATGCAGATTTGCTGAAATATAGTTGTGTAAAGTTATAAAGTTGACTCTGCTTTACAATTGTGCCAAAAACTTGAAGTGGAATTTTATTAATAATAAGGTTCAACACTTAATGTTAGTATTCTATGAAAGTGTATGTATCGACATCAAGTAATATAAGACTTTTTGTTTAAGTCCCAAATATCGATCATAAGGGGAAGGTTTAAATTTTGAAATGATAAATTAACTATAAAATTCACAGAATTCAAACAAAATTACTGTCACTAATTTTGAATATGTAACAAAACTAAATTATTAACTACTAGCAGAATTTAAAAGTAGGGTTTAAAATAGTAACTACTAAACTATGTTTATGTGGTGAAAATTTCTTATATGAAAAAGCATCTTTCCTATTACAATGAGTTTTTGGTAAAATGAGATGAGATAAATGGTTTAAATATGTATTGTACCAAATAGAAGCAATTTTAATTCTCTACTCTGATTTAGTGTTATAAAAAAATCATTGGCTAATCTTAGGTTTAGTCCCTAAATCCATGGCTAGGCTAGGAGGATACTGGCTCCCACTTCCCTTCCTTAGAAGGCTAACTCTTGCTTTAAATTTTAGACACTATGATCCAATTAAGGATTTTTAGTCTGTCACCCTAGAAATCTCCAATTCTACACGCAAAAAAGTATATTTCCCTGTTTATTTGCACTTAATTCGATGAAGAAATACTCCTTCATGGACTTAAATGTGATTCTCACTCTGTTGTAGAACTCATACTCCATTTCTCAAATCATACGTTTCACAACCTTTTTTATTAATTCAATTGGCCAGAACAAAAAGTAAATTACGAGCGGAGTTGAAAAACCATCACAATTTATTTTAAATTTTAACATTATTGGCACATCAACATTATCTCTTCATTTGACCATATCCTAGAGTAAGGAGAAAGATAAAGAGAGCTACTCAAACTTCATGACAAAGACACAATAAAACACAAATTTGATATATAAAATAAAGTTCATACAATAATAATAAACAAACAACACTTATCTGAAACTCTTTCTAAAAGAAAATCCCTTCTAGGCTCTCTTAGGAAATGTAGGAAGAAGAAATCTCTCACTTTTCTTCCTCTCCAACACTTCTTAGAGAAAAATTTACACCTAAAATCACCACAAAAACTCAAAACTATAAATACAATAACTAACTAATGGTGTGGAATGGCGTAGAATGTAGGCGTGTGAAGAGGAAAACTGAAATAAGTGAAAATTTTGAAATGGTGCGAGGGGGGGGGTGTTTCTAATGAAATTTGGGCCCTAAATAGAGCCTAGATCTGTTCTCCAATAGGTGCATCCAAAAACTTTTCAAAAAGCATCTAAATTTTTCAAATCTTCTAGATATAGGGTCTGCACCAACACTGGCATCGTCGACGCCAAAGGCCATTCAATTAATTCCTTCTTCTATGTGAAACAGCACCATCGACGCCCAGTCTGGTGCTGAACATTTTTTAACTTCTCCATTTTGACTCCAAATTTCATCATTTTTGCTTTCTTTTTTTTCTAAGTCATAAAAAGCAACAACCTGCAATAAAACATAAAAAATACCTTCTATTAAAGTGCAATATTACAAAAAATGAGTATAAAATATGGGTCTAAAAATGCATATAATTTTGGTGTATCAAAATTCACCCAAACTTAAATGTAGCTTGTCCTCAAATTACTCCTTTACTACATAAAAATTTGTCTTATGGTAAAGATTTTAGCTTATAGATTTCCATATCTTAGTTCATTAAATATAATAGCATCATTTAAGAAAAATTTAAAATAACTTTAGTTAACACTAATGGTATAAGAATATTTAGCAGTCAAGTCTAAGATTTTTGAATCTCTATTCTTTTCAAGGAAAATTTTAAATTATTCATATTAAAGCCACTTAGAATATTCATATGAAAAAAAAAATTCATGGAACTTTACTATTAAATATACTAATATTTAAATATAAGTTTAAAAAATGTAGCCAAGCATTCTTCCTTAAGTTGATTCTAGTGAAGCTAATTTTTAATTAGGCATCTGCTCAAACTTCTCCTCATATCTTTTTTTCTTTTCTCTTCCTTTTCATTTCAGGATCATTTTCAATCCTTCTTCTTTTCTTTCTTCTCTTTTTTTCTTTATTTTTCTTTATTTTCTTTTTTTATGTGAGGATTACCATATATAGATAACCTTTAATGATTTCGAACTTCACTATCCTCTTCTTAAAGTTAAAAACTTTTCACATTAATTCACTTTATAAATTTATATTAGATTTAAAGATTTTTCATAAATTTTTAATCTTTTCTTCTTACATGAATCTCTAAGATTTTTTTAATACTTCAAAAATGTAAATTCCTTTACTTAAAATAGAAAAACATAGTCTTATTCTATCAGACCAAATATCTTAATCTCTAAAATTAACCTTTATTATTTAAAAATTTTACTTAAGTTTATTATATATTTAGAAACATAGATATAATTATCTAAAGATACTCACTAATATCAAAGGTCATGTTAAAATTTTAAAATAATTTGAAAATATAACTAAATGAGGATAAATAAAATTAAGTTTCTTTTCCTTAAAAAGGAATTTTTCTTCCCCCCAAACTTAAATTTTTAATGTAGAACTGAAAAAATTAAGGGTTAAAGAAAACATTTAATACATAAGGAAAAGACATACCTGTTGAAGGTTCTGATTTGAAACTTAGCTCTGTAATATTGCAGGTGCTAATATGAAAAGCTACAATACTTAAAACATTAAATAGCACAAAATACATAAAAAAAATTGATGAGAAAGAGTTAACTACAAATACCTCCAACAAAGTACTAAAATTAATAACTTCCAGGAGATTCACAAATCTAAAGTTCACAAAACAACATACAACAAAAATAAAACATCATAGTCCACAAACAAACAATCTCAACAATAAAGTACAATTAAACACAAACTAAACAAAAATCTATCTAAAGCATCACCAATCATCGTCTTCTTCTTCTTCTTCTTCCACATCCAAATTATGCATCTGGTAAGGAGTAAAAACAGGGAGAGTAGGAAACTGAACTGAGTGATCACCCCTCATGAATCTTACCATTGCATCATCATAAGTAGCATCATATTCGAACTTTTTTCTTATCAAATCATCAAAGTGAGAATTTCTGCCCTCCATATTTTCCATTCTATGATCCATTCTCAAAATATCTCCCTGTTGGATCATCATTTGCTTCGTAAGTTCTTGGATAGTAGAGGTACTAGACGTACCTGAAGTAGAATTAATATCCCTAGTCTTGCTTCCAGATCTCCATCCAACATGAGATTCATAAGTCTTTATATTAACAGACCCAATAGCTTTTAGAAGTTCAAAACTTTCTTCATATGGTCTATAATCAACTCCTACCAGTTCACATAGTGTGAAGATCAGGGCAGGGTGTGCTAAACCTCCAGTAGTGTCTCTAAAAGCAATAGATCAAGTGTTCCTATAACTAATAGAGCCTACATATATCCTTTTCATTTACTGGATATAGAAGTTAAACATGGCTCTATCCCTTGTCACCTCACTATGATGGTTTGTTGGTATCATTCTTTCAGAAATAAAATTAATGTCAGGCCTTAGAAACTACATTTAACATAAAAAGAGGAAAGCTTACCTTAACACCAATCTTTACTTTCCAGGTTCCTCTTCCATTAGTAAGGAGAAAAAAAACATCATCCAAGGCCTTATTCATAGTAGAAAATGATTTGTACAGGCAGCTATATACATCTTCCTACTGATAAAATTCATTAATCTTCCTTGGAGTAAACTCCACCATTTTCCCTCAAACAAACACATAATCTTCAGAAGTCTCCTTAAAATTGGCGTAGAACTCAATCACTACACCAATAATCACCTCGGAAGTAAAGTAGCATAAATTCTCCCACTGCTAAACATTGATTAATCTCTCGACTTCTCCTCTCGAATTTTGAAATCCTTAAACTAAAATCTCTTTTTTAGCTGTACGTAGACTATTAAAGCAAATCTTGGCCTTGTAGTTGATAAACTTTTGATCATCAAAATCTAATTTTCTCTTTCCTTTGCTCATTCTAGGTGCATGATAAATCTATGAAAATTTGCTAAAATCCAAATAAATTCCCAAAAATTCCAAAGATCACAATGTGAAACGTTTAAAGCTTAAATCTACTAAGTAAGAGTTCTTAATCAAAGGATTTTTTGAAAGTCATAAAAAAAGATCTCAGAATTTCAGATCTCGGCAATGTAAGATAAATCCTCGGTGAAAATAAAAAATTTTCAGTTCAAATTGTAGTTCTTACCTAGAGAAGATGAAATCCAAACTTTGGTTGCCTTAAAATCACCTTAAATTTTAGCAATAGCAAGCTCTAGGTACAAAAAACTGGAGGTTTAAGGTGACTCAAAGGTTAAAAATGACATTTTACTATGCAAATCATGAATTTTAAGGGTCTTTAGGTTGATTCAAGATGAGGGTGCTTTCGGCGCCTGATCCTTGGATATTGCTAATATGCACAGGAAAACAATAATTCAGATTATATTCCACTTATATTTCCATACTTTGCGACAAAAGCAAAAACTTGATCTTGAAGAAAAATAAGAATTTAACTTTTCATTTATATATATTGGGATACTACGCAAGTATACGTATCGTAATCAAGTAATATAGGATTTTTTGATTAAAACCTGAATATCAAACCCACAGGGAGAATACGTAATATGCACTATTGAACAGCAAACCTTCTATTTAAAAAAAAAGATAATTATCTAAACTAAAGTTGATTTTTTGCAGTAATGAAAATTTAAATATTTTTTATACTTTCAATACTTTGATAGAACAATAACAATTTATAAAGATAACTAGTGTTTTTATAGAAGAAAAACACTAAATATGAAAATATCTTTCTTCTTGTTATGAAAAAGTAATAAGTATGAGAATTCTGTTGTGAAAGTGTGCAAATTGTGTTGAGCCAAATTGGAGCAATAATATTCTTTACCTTTACTAGAGATGCTATAAAGAACATTGGCTAATTTAAAGTAGAGCAATAATATTCTTTACCCTTACTAGAGTTGCTATAAAGAACATTGGCTAATTTAAAGTTAAATATTTCTGAAGACCGTCTAGGCAGAGAAGATACTAGCTCTCACTCTAGAGTTCCCTCGATTCCCTCTACCTAAGGGCTAACATCTCATATCATAACCTAAAACAATAAACCATGTTGGGGGCTTTAACCTATCAATTTAAAGTCCTCTAACTCTACACCCTTCAATGAATATTTCCCTATTTATTTGGACTCAATCATATGAATTACATTCTCATTCATACAACCTCATGTGATTCTTTCCAATTGTTGACTGAACAATACCATCCAGTTCTTACATGTTCTCACAACAAATGTTAACATCTGGATTGGCCAAATCAAGAAGTAAATGAAGAGATTCTTACATGTTCTCACAAAAATTTTAGCATTTGGATTGGCCAAATCAAGAAGTAAATGAAGTGCATGGATTTAAATCATCACAACAGTTTTAACATCTGGATTGGCCAAATCAAGAAGTAAATGAATTTTTTATGTTCTCTGAACAAATTTTAACAACTGGATTGACCAAATCAAGAACTAAATGAAGTGCATGGATTTAAATCATCACAACTTCTTCCATCATTGGAGATCAATACATTCCACAAATTCTGTCCAAAACTTAATTACTTATCATTTTAATAAGAAAGATAAAGAAAACTACTCAGAATCCATAGAAAAAAAAACTACACTTTATTTTAAAAGAAGAAATCACTGTCAAACCAACAACAAGTCTCAATTAAAACCAAAAGTAGTCTCAAAACAAAAAGATTAAAACTTATCTCAAGTCCTCAACCAAACTCTTGAAGTTCCTTTGATTCTCTTCTACTTACATTCACTAAAAATAAAATAACAAAAACGACAAAGTAAAAGTAAAAGTGGTGCATGAAAATCCCTCCGAATTAACTCCCCAAATGATAACTTTCAGAACTTTCCAATACTTCCAGAACTCTTTTCTAAGTCATCTCTTCTTTCTTTTATAATTTTCCAAAAGATGCCTTGGTTTCTCTTCAAAATATGTCTTGATTCGATGTATTTCCCCAAGAGATGCATCCTTTCATGATAATTTTCATCCATGGTGGTTATATCCACCTATTAAGCTAATGGGTGCCTCAAAAACCTCTTCAAAATTCGTAGAAATTAAATTTACTCGTCCAATAACTGCCACTGGCACTTAAGCACAGAGCCTCTTACACTTAGGCGCAGCCTTCTTTGTTTAGTCGGCGCGTAAGTACCGGATCTGGTGCTTAGGCGCCAAAACTCTTTTGCACATTTTTCACCTTTTTGCTCCAAAGTTGATCTTTTTTCGCTCCTTTAAGCATTTTTCATGCATTTTACCTGTATCTACAAGAAAAATACAAAAATACATTCTATTAAAGTACAATATCTTAAAATAGATATAAAAATTTGTCTAAAAACACTATATATTTTAGGTGTATCAAAATCCCCCAAACTTAAAATGTTACTTGTTCTCAAATGACACATCAATCTTTGAGATATTGCGCTTTAAATAAAACCAACAGTAGTCTAAAAACAAAAAGTTAAAAACTTATCTCAAGTCCTCCACCAAAGTCTTGAAGTTCCTTTGATTCTCTTCTCTTTAAAATCACTCAAAATAAAATAATAGAAAGGATAAAATAAAAGTAAAAGTGGTGCCTGAATATCTCTCCGAACTAACTCCCCAAATGAGAACTTTCAAGACTTTTCAATACTTTCAGGACTCTTTTCTAAGTCCTCTCTTCTTTCTTTTATAATTTTCCAAAAGGTGCATTGGTTTCTCTTCAAAATATGTCTAGATTTCAATGTATTTCCTCGAGAGATGCATCCTTTTGTGATAATTTTCATCTATGGTGGTTATAACCACCTGTTTAGTCAATGGGTGCCTCAAAAACCTCTTCAAAATTTGTAGAAACTAAGTTTACTCATCTAATAACTGCCATTGGCGCTTAAGCATGGGGCCTCTGGTGCTTAGGTGCGGGCTTCTCTGTTTAACCGGTACTAAAGCGTCGGATCTGACACTTAGGCGCCAAAACTCTTTTGCACAATTTTCATTTTTTGATCTAAATTTGCTCCTTTTTCACTCCTTTAAGCATTTTTCACCCTTCTTACCTGTATCTGCAAGAAAAACACAAAAAAACCTTCCATTAACGTGCAATATCTCAAAAATAGATATAAAAATGTGTCTAAAAACACTATATATTTTAGGTGTATCAGCGCCCATCCCAGCGGCGTCGACACCAGTGGCCAAAAAACTTATATTTTGATTTTTTTTCAATTTTTAATCTTCTCTCAATTTACTCCGAAGTTTACTTGGTATTTTTGAACATTAATTTTTATCAAAAAATAATAAATAAACAAGCAATTTCACAAACAACACAAAACTAACTTTTATATATGAAAATACACTTTTTACAAATTCAATTTTCTAATCACATTTCCACATCCTAAAAGCAAACTAAATTATAATTCAGCGTCGAAATCAAGCCACAACACTAGAACACTACCACAAAACTATACACATAATCAAAGTTCTAAAGCAAAGTAAAGTAAGTCAAATCCACACAACTACATTAAAACATAAGTATTTTAAAATAGTAGAGAGTCCTTGTTTATTTAATCTTACTCATCTTCAGTACTTTCTCCTTTTTTAATATCTCCTATAGACTGGTAATGGACATACAAACTATAGAAGGGTTAGTACGGGGATTGAACAGTCAAACTTTCATCGATCCATCCATTTTTCATGAACATCTGCACCAATTCTGCTTTAACTGTTCCAGTATGATCAAATTTCTCATTCATTTTCCAATCTAAGGGATCAAAAAGGTAGTTAAGATTTCTTATTACATTCGTAATACTTTGTAGTTCTATTTCTATTTTCTTCATTCTCTTCTTCAATGTTATTGAATTTCCAACTGTTGGTGGAATCAATGGTGTTGAAGCATGTGATGAATGATCCAAAATACAATCTAATGATTCATTTCCATTCCCTATATAATTTCCATCAAGAGTAATCATGAGCTCCCAAGGTAGTTAAACTTTTTCCCAACTTTCATATGGAACTTGAGATTGACTGCAAAGTAAGAAAATTCTAGAAGGATGCTCAAGTTCATATATTGGCCCATTCATAATAATACCCATAAAAGATTTGAAAATAATTGGCCCTACATCAATGGGTTTTTCCATTTGAATGTAATAGTTTAAAATGACACTTTATCTTGTAAGTGTATTAATCTTCATGGTAGGGAGTAGTTTTACAGATATGAAGAAATGTCATAGTTTTAAAATTGAAGTAAGTAGTGAAGTAGAGAAACAAATGTATCCCTAATCTCTGATTCGCCTATTATAATTTTCATCTGTCAAAAAATTGTATACTTCTTGCATCATATCTTTTGTTGGGATAAAATTTGTATAATAATAGATTGAAACATTCTTTAACATATACAAATCATTAATTTGAGCTGTTGTAAATGGTACAACCTTACCTCGAACAAAGACAACTCCTTGGGTAATTCCAGGTAAGTTAGCATAAAACTTCTTTACTACGAGTACTACAACTGCAGCGGTAGTGTAACACAAAACTTCCCGACGCCTTTGTACAATGATTTTTCTTGATATGTGAACTTGGATTACTCACTCCATGATTGACAAAGCTTCTCTCCTTGATAAGTCTCTTCTTCGTGATGACTTTTTCCTATAATCTCTGCACGTCAAAACTGATAAAATTTCTTCTATTCAAAGCTCCATACCTTGAAGTATTTCTAGAATTGGAAGACATGTAATTCCAAATTAAGAAGATTCTGGACGTCAAAGGTTGTTTTTAGGACAATAAAAACACCTCTCGGCGGTTATTGAGGAGTGAAATCCTGCCAAAGTCTGCCAAAACCGTTCAGCACGTGGAGAATGCTCGGGATGCCGTCGGTGCTCCCGATGGCACTGTCGGTGCCATTGTTCTTTAGGTGGGTGCCATCAGCGCCCATTCTGGTGTTGTCAGCGTCAGAGGCCAAATTCACATTTGAAATTTTTTGTTCAATTCGTTTAAAAATTTTCCTCCAACACCAATATTTTTCTTAATTTATGATATATAATATTGTGTAGGACTTAAAAATATTATTATTTCCTAAAACATAAACACACTTATTAACAAAATAGTAATATATAGATATATAGATTTATATATGGGTTGCCTCCCACAAAGTGTTTGGTATAACTTTGTCAGCCCGACATACCATTGTTTAGTTGGGTTGACTTAACATTAAAAGTTCTTTAAACTATGGTATGTGTCCTTCATAAAAATATTTCAATTGATTCCCATTAACTTTAAATATCTTTTTAATTTTAGAATTCTTAATAAAAATAGTTCCATAACGATAGACTTTAGTCACTTTAAATGGTCCTAACAATCTGGAATTTAGTTTTCCTAGAAATAATCTCAATCTTGTATTATATAATAGAGCTTCTTGTTCAGATTCAAACTTCTTATTAACAATCTTTCGATCATGTCATATTTTCCATTTTCTCTTTATTGATTTTTCATTATCGTATGCTTCATTTCTGATTTCCTCAAGTTCATTGAGTTGCAATAATCTTTTCTCACCATCATCTTTTAGATTAAAATTAAATTCTTTAATAGCAAAAAATGCTTTATGCTCCAATTATATTGGTAAGTGGCATGTTTTTTTCAAAAATAAGTCTGTTTGGGGACATTCCTATTGGAGTCTTATAAGCAACTTTGTATGCCCAAAATGCAATATCTAATCTACCAGACCAATCCAATTTATAACGATTTACAATTTTTCCTAAAATTCATTTTATTTTACAATTGTCGGTGCTATTTCGTGGTTTGGAGGGGAGTTGCTCGTAAGAAGCTGTCAATCGCTAGAATTGAAATCCTGTCGCCCGCTTCGGAAGGAGTTGAAGTATGAAATCAAACTGACCCCATATTTTTCATAGTTTAAAATGAAAGAGCACTGTTTCCTGTATCTATCCCGAAAGATAAACACAAGACTTGAGGATGAGGCTCGATCAAATAAACTACCTATATCTATCCCGAAGGATAAACACAAGACTTGAGGATGAGGCTCGATCAAATAAACTAAAGAAAGTATGACGTCCGACTGGTCTGCGAAACCATTTTATTTGCCGATAAATTCCTCTATTTAATATGAAAACTAAATAGGGTTTATCATGCTTCCTATAAGGGCAAGCCCATATAGTTAATTACATCTTAAATGACCAAAGTCATTTAAGAAGACTCGATAAAAATCAAGAAATTTTGTCTTCAAGGAGTTTCAAAGGATAGAACTTTTCAATGAGATCGGATGTAGAGGTGTGCAAGGAGATTAGTTCAAATTTGGAACATTTTATTGTTGAATCCAAAAGAGGAAGAACTAGAGGATATCAGGGATCCAGAGGCGAACCTCGATGACTTCTCAAGTTATCCTAATGTTTGGCTTAAATTTAGAGGAGAAAAATTTAAGCGTTTCAACCTGCAAATTTCATTATTTAGGGCTTAGATTCGTGTGAAATGATCACACAAATAGCTTGGAAGATATGAGGATTTAGGTCATGACAAACAACAACCATAGAATCCTAAGACAAGTTAGGGCTTATATTGTATAACAGGGCTATGTAAAGGCCTAAAGATAATGTGAGGATTTACGTTGCATAAGCAACCAACCTCGAAGTCCTATGGTGTTGTTGTTTAAGTCTAAGGAAGAATGATTGGTTTAGTTTGGGAAGACAGGTTTTGCTATTGAAGATGGTTGTGCTGCCCACCATGCTAGCTCCAAGTACCTCACTGCGATGAGTTTGACTTTTCTAGTGCGTCAGGTTATAATGTTAAATCAAGTGGCCATATGGTTGAAGTTCATTATATTTTTATGAGGGCATACTAAAGTTGATTAGAGCAACACCAGTTAGGATCCTACGGATCCCTCGTTCTGGAACCACTATTTTCTATTGGATTTACTTAGTCTAAATGAGATTACTAAACCCAACTTAATGAGTTCCATAATTTTATTTAAACCCTGGGAAGCCTCGTTAGCAACCGTAGGTTACCTCCTCCGAGAGAATCATGATCATCCGATAGAGATGTCTTTAATTTAATTGTAATTGTATTTTTGTGTGATGTTTGTGATTAAATTTTGAGTTGTTTTATATTTTGAATGTTGTGGGGTGGTGAGTTTATCTTGGCTGTTTTTAGTTTTGGATTTGGTTTTGTGGCTATCCTGATAGTTTTAGTTTTCATGCAGGGTGGCGTCGTTGTTTAGCATGCAAATTTGCAGGTATGAAAGGATAGTATGAAAAACACCGTATGAAAGTACAAGAAAGACAACGCTAAAAAAATGTAAAAGCGTACTTGGCGAGTCTTCTCGTTCCACCACCTGAAACTCAAAAGGCATGTTAAGGCAGTTTATATGAAAATATGAAGTAAAGTTTTGGTACTTTTCCTAACCTTATGTTATATCTTGGTGGGTCCTTAGGAGCTTAATTAAGGATTATTTTGTCAATCAAAACATTTTAGGTTTAGTGGATCTTCAAGATATCTAACAAATCTAGAAAAGGAAGCAGGTCCGTGCTACTCTCTTGCTGCCTGGTGGAATATCCTGAGTTCTTTTAAACTTATTATGTTGCTTAATAATTCATCCTGTAAATACCCTTATTACTCAGTGAGCATTGATGTCTCAATTATCCCTAACAATTGGGTACTTATCACTTATGATTCAATTTAAGAATTATGTGGGTGAACACCCTTAAAGAGGCAAGTTGGTGTTGTTGGAACACTTTGCTAAATTTTAACCCTAATTGGGCTTGTAGTGTTTGAAAGATGATTTAATTTTCAATGATATTTACTTTTCTAATCCTCATTTAAATGAAACTTGATTTAGCCTAAGTTACTACTAAGCCCGTAAGACCTAAGTGATTGTCTTAATTAGCTTTGAAAAGATCACGCTTTAAGTGATCATGATTCATGAATTGAATTTTATTTGAACATCAAAATAGGGGTATTAAATTGATTAATTATTGACTTCAAAAGTCATACCTCTAAATCCTAGATTCACTTTATTTTAATTAAATTCCAAATTTTTAATGATTTAGAAATTTATTAATTTATATTTTTAATGAGGAAAGTGAGATTGGTTTCTACCAATTAACCCCTTGTGTTTCAAACATCAAATAAATTCATTAAGATCAGAGGTTGCCCATTTCCCTCCTTGACTTAAGCCTAAATGTTAATTAAGGCTAAATTTCCAAAATTACACATATTCCCCTAAGGCCTTGAATTAATCCTAAATGTTAATTAAGGCAAAATTTCCAAAATTACACATTTGCCCCTAAGGCTCTTTAATACTTCATAATTTATCAAATTCAATTCAAATGATTTTGAATTTTTTATCCTACCTCATTCATGGGTCAATTAAGATATGAGAGGAGAAAATATGTTTTTTCAGAATTTAATTTATTTGATATAATTATTTTCATGCAAAAATTGGATTTTTCAAAAAAAAATTTCTAACTTGAGCAAGGTAAATTCTAATCCTTTGAAATTTTTATTGGAGGTAGACCTAAATGAAAAAAGTCGTTGGACCAAATTTCATGATCTTTTGAATTTACCGTGATTTATCAGAATTATTTTAAGTTTTGGGTTATTTTATAAAAATAAAATATTTTAAATGATGAAAAATAAGTTTTGCATTTTTAAAAAACCTCTTTAAGGTTAGAGAACCCATATGAGCAAATTTCATATTTTTTTTTATTTTTCTTTTGATTTATTGGAATTATTTTAGTGAAGATACATTTTTAGGCTTTAAAAATTATTTTTAAGCATTTAAATTCAATATCTTTATTTAGAAAATCATGAAAAATATTTTAATTATTCCTAAGTGATTAGGAAGAAATTTAGAACATTTCCATCAATTTTATTAGTTTTGTGTTTTTTATGAATTTTTAATTATTTTAAATATTTAAAATTGGTTAAAAATCAAGCTTTTATTCTAAATATTATTTTATTTTTATAAAATATCCCTAATCACAGAGAACTCAAAAAACTAAGTTTCATAATTTTTTGAGTTTGATTTTGATTCAAAAAAAATCATTGAAGTGTCAAAATTGATATTTATCTTTAAAAATCAACTTAAGTTATCAAATGAACTCAAAATATTTTGAACTTTTTATGAGTGGAATTTATCTTTAAAAATCAATTTAAGTTATTAAATGAACTCAAAATATTTTGAAACTTTTATGGATGAGTTCTCTAGATCATAAACCACAGTGGAGATCAAAAATAAAGTCGTTTAAATATTTATATTTTTTAAAATTGATTATTTTAGTGATTTAGTATTTGTAAAATTTAAGTACATTTTAAATGACTTGACCCATGAAATTATTTCCAAAAGCTTCTCTAGTCATAGTGGACCTTCCAAAATTTGCTTAGAATTTTCTAATCAATATGCTAATTTCCATGATTATTTTAAGGAAATAATGTGCAAAACTGTATAGGAACCTCCTCTGACTTTGGAAAAATCAGAGGATGTTTCCCTTAACAGAAACTACAATATGCCATAATTTCAAGCCAAGTTGATGTATCAATATGCATAGAGAATAAAATGATCCCAAAAAGTGTTTAATTAATTAAAAAAAATTTATGTATCAAATGGACTTGAAATTTATTCCAGATTATTCTCCTTTATTCACTGAGCAAGAAGGTGATTTTATTTTATTTTTGTGATTTTTCTACATAAAGTTATGGATTTTCTATGTTAGGGGTATTTAAATAAATAGAAAAGGCCCTACTTTTCTATTTAAATCGCGCGTGCTAACTCAACCTACGACGGCTCTGAAGGCATGCGTGGCGCGCTCTGGTTGGATGCCACCATCCACCTAGCTGCTGACTCGGCCCGCTGTTTATACCCCAAAGCGCTATCCGGCTCCATCTCCTCCGTCCATTTGATACACGCTCGATCAAACGCTCCCCATCATCGTCCCTGATAGAATGATCTCGTGACCGTCCACACTAAAACCCTAACATCTCAGATTAGACTCAACCAAATCACCTTGAGTTTGGTCTTATGGACTCGTCTAAGTGAGACGAACACATCCATACGATAATCATGCAATTAAATTAAGTCTAATTAAATGGAGAATCGAAATAGGCTCGGGATGAGGTGGGTTTTATACCTTTGCTCTGAGAAGTGAAGCTTAAATCAGAGGGTCTTGGCACGCTTGTTATGATCCAAAGAGGCTAGGGATTGAGTCTCTATTTTTAGTGTAAGGCCTAGGTATGAATTTGATCACGGCCGAATTTGGGTGTTGGTCTAGAGCTATGGTAGAGGCTTTGTGGAAGGGGGATTTTATGGGGCTTTGGCTTCTTTCACTGTTGTGAAGGTGTGGGTGGAGTTAATTTGAGTTTAGGTGGACTGTGGAGGTTTATTGGGTTTTGTCCTGGTTTCCAGCAAGGTTCCAAGCTCAAAATTGACCCGGCAATGGGAATGGGTGAGGGAAAATGATTGGAATGCACTGCCGGGATCTTAGGGAAGCTCTGTGTGAAGTTTGGAGATGTCTCACAAAGGAAATTTCAGCACTTAGTTTAACAGGCATGGAGGTGGCATTTTATAAAAATGGGATTATCGTGGCTGTCATGGCCAATTAGGAGTTGTAATGTGGTGCTTAGGTAGAGGGCAGAGGAGCTCCATAGTTTGATTTAGATGAGCTGGCCTCTAGGTCTGATTTGGGAGATGCTTTATGGAGGTGGCTATATTTCTTAGCTTTTTCGGCCACTAGGCCAGTTTGCCGGCCAAAGGGAGGTGGCTAGGAGCTCAGGAAACCCATGGGAATATGTCACAATAATTTATTGCAATAATACCGTTGACCTCAATTTTGGTTGAGGTTTAGTTTTTCCTCTTTAGTATCCTAAGGTCTAGTCATAGGATTATCCTATTGACTATTCTTAGAAAACTAGAAAAGACACCCTCACCACTAGAAATCCCAAACTCTTCTCTACTCAACTTGAAGTTTCACATGTTGGTCTCAACCTCTAAATACTTAGTAGGTGGGGTCACTGTGGAAACTGAAGATGAGTGACCCTTAGGACTGCTGGACCTTAAGGTTGACCCTGGGTGTTGGTCAGGACCTAATTCACTCACTAGACTCATCTACACTTACAATCACTCAAAACCCTAAACTCAAATTTCTAGCCTAGATCCCTTGATCTTTTTGGGATAGTCATGTAGATGGTCCTTTAAACCTACGAGCCATAGGGTTATGCTTTGGCTAAGACCACTATATAGAGGACCCAAAATGGGGTTTCCATTGGTCCATGGCTTTTTGGTGATGGTTGGTACCTCAACTTTACCAAAATACCCATCTTGTACTTTTACCCCTAAAACACCCCCCAAATTACCAAAATACCCCTCAAAAGCCCAAAATTCTAAAAAAATTCAAAAATTCCCAAAAAATCCCAATAAATCCCAAATATTTCCAATTTCATTTCTCTCAACTAACACATGACCCAATTGGGCCAATTTGATCATCTTTAACCAAAATACCCAAATTTGCCTTTAAAGAACCAAATTTCCCCAAATCTAACTCAAATGTCCATCAGTTTGATCTCAATTGACCCCAATTCCAATCCTAAACTCAAATTCACTTTTTATATGACAAAACTAAACCAATTCCAAGTCAAATTGGCCCATGATTTGAGCCCAATTTTGATTTAGGTCAAAAAAATTTGTTTGACCATATGACCTAATCTCACCAAACTGAACCCATACCCTAGCTAATTGGCCCCAATTAATGTTGCAAAATCTTCATTACATTATTATACATCAAAATCAACCATCAATTGGCCTTGGGGAACTCTCAAATCCCTTTGATTTTGGCCTAAATCCAAAATTCCCAAATTTATCCCCAAATTGGCTAAGTCTCGAAATCTCACCCAATTGATTGCCTTAACCACCAAATTGGCATCCAATTCATGTTTAAAACTCTTCATGAGGTCACTATTGACCATTTACAACAATCCATTTGGACTTAGCCCAAGGCTAACCCAAGCTAGACCCAAGTCTAGCCCAAAATGACCAAATTGATTAAAATCAAAATTCCCTTAAATTGACCCTTCAATTGAACTCAAAACCACTTCCATTCTTCACCAAAGTTGTTCCTTATAATCATCTACACCAAATGAAATGGTTAACCTAATTTGGACTAATTGAAATGGTTAACCTAGCCCAAACTCAAGACTTTGTCAGTTTCACCCATTTGGACTCATGCACTAAATGTGACCTAACCACCCTACAATCACCAAATTAACTCCATCACAGCCATTAGTTGGACTTAGTGACCAGTCCAAACACCATGAAACCACCTAAATCAAGCCATGGACCAAAGGTCCCCCAAATCAAGGGATATTATTTCTAAAAATGCATGTGCTTAAGATATCCTTACCAAAATTAGGTATTATTGCACTAAACTGCTGTGATATATTCCCCTGGGTTACATGAGCTCCTAGCCACTTTCCCCTGGACGGCCGGCCAACCTAGTGGGCGAAAAAGCTCAAAACCAAGAGCCACCCCCATGAAGCTTCACCCAAATCAACCCTAGAGGCCACCTCATCCAAATCAAACTATGGAGCTCCTCTGCCCTCCACCTAAGCACCACATTACACCTCCTAATTGACCATGGCAGCCACCATAACCCCATTTTCATAAAAGGCCACCTCCATGGCCGTTAAACTAAGTGCTAAAATTTCCTTAGTGAGGCCTCTCCAAAGTTCACATAGAGCTTCCCTAAGATCCCCTCAGTGTATTCCAACTGTTTTCCCTCACCAATTCTCATTACCGGAGCTCAATTTTGAGCTTGGAACCTTGCCGAAAACCAGGACAAAACCCAATACACCTCCACAATCCACCCAAGTTCAAATTAACTCTACCTACACCTTCACAATAGTGAAAGAAGCCAAAGCCCCATAAAATCCCCCTTCCACAGAGCCTCTACCATAGCTCTAGACCAACACCCGAATTCGACTGTAATTGATTTCGTACATAAGCCTTACACCAAGACCAGGGACTCAATCCCTAGCCTCTTTGGGCTACAACTAATGTGCCAAGACCCTCTGATTGAAGCTTCACTTCTCAGAGGAAAGGTATAAAACCTCACCTCATCCCAAGCCTATTTCGATTCTCCATTTAATTAGACTTAATTTAATTGCATGATTACCGTATGGATGTGTTTATCTCACTTAAACAAGTCCATAGGACCAAACCCGAGATCATTTGGTTGAGTCTAAGCTGAGATCTTACCGTTTTAAAGTAGACGGTCACGGGATCATTCTATCAGGGATGATGATGGGGAGACATTTGATCGAGCGTGTATCAAATGGACAAAGGAGATCAAGTTGGATAGCGCTTCGGGGCAAAAACAGAGGGCCTAGTTAGCAGCTATGTGGACGGCGGCGTCCAATAAGAGCGTGCCACGCATGCCCTCGGAGCCATCGTAGGTTGAGGTGGCACGCACGGTTTAAATAGGAAAATAGGGCTTTTTCTATTTATTTAAATACCCCTAACTTAGAAAATCCATAACTTTATGTAGAAAAATCATAAAAATAAAATAAAAATACCCTCTTACTCAGTGAATAGAGGACAATAATGTGGAATAAATTTCAAGTCCATTTGATGCATATTATATTTTTAATTAATTAAACACTTTTTAGGATCATTTGATTCTCCATGCATATTGATACATCATCTTGGCTTGAAATTTTGGCATGTTGTAGCCTCTATTAAGTGAAACATCCTTTGATTTTTCCAAAGTCAGAGGAGGTTCTTATATAGCATATTTTTCAAGATCTTGCACATTATTTCATTAAAATAATCATGGAAATTAGCAGATTGATTAGAAAATTCTAAGAAAATTTTGGATGGTCCACTATTGACTAAAGAAGCTTTTAGAAATAATTCCATGGGTCAAGTCATTTAAAATGTACTTAAATTTTACAAACATTAAATCACTAAAATAATCAACTTTGGAAAATATAAACATTTAAATGACTTGATTTTTTATCTCCACTGTGGCTTATGATCTAGAGAACTCACTATAAAAAGTTCAAAATATTTTGAGTTCATTTGACAACTTAAGTTGATTTTTAAAAATAATTATCACTTTTGACACTTAAATAATTTTTAAAAATCAAAATAAAGCTAAAAAAATATGAAACTTAGTTTTTTGAGTTATCTGTGATCAGGGATATTTTATAAAAATAAAATAATATTTGGAATAAAAACTTGATTTTTAACTTATTTTAAATATTTAAAATAATTAAAAATTCATAAAAAAACACAAAAATAATAAAATTCATGAATGTTTCTTAAATTGCTTTCTAATCTCTTAGAAACAACTAGAATATTTTTCCTGATTTTCTAAAAAAAGATATTGAATTTCAAAGCTTAAAAATAATTTTTTAAAGGCTAAAAATGAGTTTTCACTAAGAAAAATCAAAAAAATATGAAATTTTCTCCTCTAGGTTCTTTAACCTTAGAGATATTTTCAAAAAATACAAAACTTAATTTTCATCATTTAAAATATTTTATTTTTATTAAATAACTCAGAATTTAAAATGATTCTAATAAATCGCAGTGAATTCAAAAAATCATGAAATTTGGTCTAAAGACTTCTTTAGTCTAGGTCTACCTCTAGAAAAAATATCAAAGTATTAGAATTTACCTTGGTCAAGTTAGGAATTTTCTTTACAAAATCCTATTTTTACATGAAAATAATTATATTAAATAAATTAAATTCTTAAAAATCACATTTTCTCCTCTAATGTCTTAATTGACCCATGAATGAGATAGAATAAAAATTTCATAGTCATTTGAATTGAATTTGACAAATTATGAAGTGTTAAAGCCTTAGTGGCAAATGTGTAATTTTGGAAATTTAGCCTTAATTAACATTTAGGCTTAAGTCTAGAGAAATGGGAAACCTCTGATCTTAATCAATTTATTTGATGTTTGGAACACAAGGGGTTAATTGGTAGAAACCAATCTCACTTTGTTAATTAAATTAATAAATTTCTAAATTATTAAAATTTGGATGTTTATTAAAATTAAAAGATCTTGGACTTAGGGGTATGACTTTTGAAGTCAATAATTAATCGATTTAATACCCATATCTTGATGTTGAAATAAAATTCAAATCATGAATCATGATCACCTAAAGCTTGATCTTTTCAAAGTTAATTAAGACACTCACCTAGGTCTTAAGGGCTTAGTAGCGACTTAGGCTAAATCAAGTTTCATTTAAATGAGGATTAGAAAATTAAATATCATTGAAAACTAAAACATCATTCAACCACTACAAGCCCAATCAGGGTTAAAATTTGGCTAAGTGTTCCAACAACACTAACTTGCCCTTTGAGGGTCTTCACCCACATAATTCTTAAATTGAATCATAAGTGATAATTACCCTATTCTTAGGGATAATTGAGANACAATTTTCCATATTAAATAGGGGAATTTATCAGCAAATAAAATGGTTTTACAGACCATATAGACGTCATATTTTTTTTAGTTTATTTGATCGAGCCTCACCCTTAGGTCTTGTGTTTATCCTTCGGGATAGATACATGATTTGAGGTATAATGCTCTTTCATTTTAAACTTTAAAAAATATGGGGTTAGTTTGATTTAATACTTCAACTTCCTTCCAAAGTGGGTGGTGGGATTTCAATTCCAGCGATCGACAGCTTCTTATGGGCAACTCCCCACAAACCCCCCAAATAGTGCCGACAAATACCTAATTTTGGTAAGGATATCTTAAGCACATGCTTTTTTGGAAATAATATCCCTTGATTTGGGGGACCTTTGGTCCATGGCATGATTTAGGTGGTTTTATGGAGTTTGGATTGGTCACTAAGTTCAACCAATGGTTGTGATGGAGTTAATTTGGTGACTTTACGGTGCTAAGGTCACATTTAGTGCATGAGTCTAAATGGGTGCAAATGACCAAGTCTTGGGTTTGGGCTAGGTTAACCATGTAAATTGGCCCAACTAAATGTTGAATTTTGTGTAGGTGATCATAAGGAACAACTTTTGTGAAGAATAGAAGTGGTTTTGAGTTCAATTGAAGGGTCAATTTGAGGGAATTTTCATCTTAATCAATTTGGTCATTTTGGGCTAGGATTGGGTCTAGCTTGGGTTAGCCTTGGCTAAGTCCAAATTTATTATTGTAAATGGTCAATAAGGAACTCATGAAGAGTTTTAAACATGAATTGGATGCCAATTTGGAGGTTAAGGATATCAATTGGGTAAATTTGGGGACTTAGCCAACTTGGGGCTAAATTTGGGAATTTTGGATTTACGCCAAAATCAAATGGATTTGAGACTTCACCAAGGCCAATTGATGGTTGATTTTGATGTATAGTTCTTATGAAGATTTTTTAACATTAATTGGGGCCAATAACTATGGTATATATTCAATTTGGAGAGATTAGGTCATATGGTCAAAATTGGGGTTTTGATCCAAATCAAAATTGGGCTCAAATCATGGGAGTATTAGGCTTGGATTTGGTTTAGTTTGGTCATATCAAAAGATAATTTGAGTTTAGGATTGGAATTGGGGCCAATTGAGATCAAATTGATGGACATTTGGGTTGAATTTAAGGAAATTTGGGTCTTTAAAGGCAAATTTGGGGAGATAAGGAGAGAGTTGAAATTTAGGTATGGACCTCGAAAGATAAGAATCAAAATTTAGATATTGATTCAAAGATGTAAGGATTAAAATTTATAAAGGGCTTGGGGTGCTGAATTTGTAAAAGTGTATCATGTGAAAATGTTGATTTTGTAGAAGACTTGTAGAGCTTTGTGAGTTTTTGTGCAGAATGTGAAATTCTGCGGGGATGTGCAGAGAGTTAGTGTAGATAACGATGGTTGTGTTGCACGCACAGAGAGTAGGAAATTTCAAAAACGGAAGAATCTATTCAACAGGTCTATTTTATTTTCTTGTTATTTTTATCATATTTAATTTTTCAAAATATGTTTTTAAAGTTTTTATTTTAATTGGTTGATTTTCAAAAGGAATTTGTTTTACTTTTTATTTTTTGGGGATTATTTTTCATTTATGTTTTATTTATTGTTGAAGACTTGTTGTTTCGGTCTTTGTTCATTGAAATTTTGAACCATCGCATGGTCCGCGACTTTCATCCATCGCACAAAAATGCAACTGACAAAAATGCACAATTTGAGAGATATTTCCATTAATTTGCTCCAAAAAGGGATGCCATAAATCAGACATAGGCTAATGCCTCAAAAAGGTACATCATGTAATCCCTGTCGAAATACATTGAGAATCATCTCATTCTATGAGTACATCGTAGACTTAATAAAATCAGATACATGTTATGATGTCAAAAGAAAGAAAGTGAACCCTCTGTACTGGGTATGTTGAGCTCTCGATCAAGCAGACCTTTTAAGTCATGCTCCAGGAAAAGTGTTCCTTTTGAATGTAATTAGAGGTACAACCTTCTTATAGCTCATATGGAAATAACTCTTCCAATTTTGGGTCCTGCTGGAATCCATACGGTATTTTACTGTCATCCATTTTGCGGAAGGTTACGGACACCCTACAGTGTTGCACTCCTGGAATGCAGTGCTTGGCAATGTCTGCACCATCGCCCTTTAGGACAAGTACTAAACCAACTGGAAGAGGAATCTCCATAGCTCCTCTGAATTTGTCAGGGCCGACTATATCAATTTCTTTTTTAAATAGAATATTGCTTTTACTCGTGAATGATACCGTGCAAAAAGTCCTCACACAATCATGATGATCAATGTGTGGGGGAATGCAGTCACCTTCTTCATAAATGTTAATGATGCAACTGTTAGGAATACAAGTAGCAGGTAGAATATTCCACTTCACCATTCTCTTGATCATCCATTTTATCATTAGTGGCAATGGATCCACTTGGTCGTATCTGAGGATCCCAGGTGGATTCCCCAGTCTGTCGTTCGTGAAGTTGTAGCAAGAGCCACATTGGATGATGATGCTTCCCTTTCCCCACATCCATTTATTTGGCTCGGAATATGTCCTCTCCATGAGAAGGCACGTTTGGTTTCTATCTCTTAAATTGAAGATGCAGTCCAAAATACTCTTTTCATCAGTCTCAGAGAAAACCTTGGTGCACAGCTCCAGACCTTCCAATATATTGACAAACTTTCCCTGAACCTCTTCATAGAACTTGAATTCTCTTTTATTTACTCTACTTATCTTGTAATATTGTACTATACCAGGAGTTGGTAGCTGCCGCATGCGTTCCTTCCTTCAGGCCTTGGAAGGAACCCAAATTGGTGTTGGTCGATCCGGAATATGAGAATCACCCTCTAGTGCGATGTATAACCCTGGGCTCCATGGTGCGTGTTGATCCGCCCCAATGGGACATATGGTTCATTTATCGCGAAGTCTAGATTCTGAGACTCGTTGGTGCTTGAAGTGTATTTTTATAATGAAATGAAATATTGTAGATGCAAAACATTGCAATCCTGACGTTCTACAAATGCACCCGTGACTGATGTCCCGGCTGGTACCTCAACGTTGCATGTTGGGCAACCCCTGCATAAGATATCTAGAACTGGGAGCACATCTGATTCTGTCACAAATCCTGACTCTTCATCTGTAGTGGGCAGACTGGCAAAAGTTTCTCTCAGATCTGGGTCGTAAATATGTCCCTCAGAAACGGGGGTAAGAAAACTGTTCATGTCTCTCTAGCGTTTGCGTTCCTATCGTAGGAAGGCTCTCTACTTCTTTCGTCTTGCATTTCTGCGCTGCTTCCTGCTGAGTGGAGTATTCGGTAATCGTTCATTACGGGCAGCTATCAGGTCCCTTGCTGGAGTATCTACCATGAAGGGCAGATGGCGGGGCCCCTCCATTGGATCTTGTTCCACTATCACGTTTTTACCTTTGCGTGACACATTATCTTATGTGGTTACCCTCAATAGTGAAGGCAGTCCCTCCTTCTCTTTACTGCCGACTACGTCCATTAGAGGACCCTCGTAGTCCATATCAACTTGGTTGAAATCAACGTTGAAATCTATGACACCTCCTTGCGGCGCCATCTCTTCATTTAGTGCGAGGTTCCAACCGTTCTGGAAGGCAAAGATCAGCCTCTGTCCTGACATTTTTCTACAGACGATAGAAAAAAACGTCAGTGGTCCGAATCTTGGCATGAACAAGAACAAAACAAAGTATTTATTAAAGTAAATTTTAGTTTTTTTTTTGTGAAGAGGATTATTCATTTTATGTGTGAGTTTTGTTTAATTTAGTAGGGTAATTGATGATTGGTATTTTTTATTTTTTTTGTGGCCCCAAACTTCAAGATATTTGATGGGACTGGAAATCTCAGACAGCATATAGCACATTTCTTAGCCAGTTATCGCAACACAAGGAATAATGAGGCTCTAATATGCCAGTAGTTCATCAGTAGCTTGTCAGGAATTGCTTTCAACTGGTACGCTGACTTGCCCAACGGGTCAGTTAAAATATTTTTTGTGTTGGAACAGTTGTTTGTGAAAAGATTTTTCGGGGCACAACATCATGTGTTTATTGTAGAGCTCATGATGGAGAAGCAAAAGCGCAGCAAAACTTTGGCAGACTATATTTTGAGGTGGAGAAACCTTAGCAAGAAATGTGAACCTCAGCTACAGGAACACCAAGTGATTGAGATTCGACTCAAGAGCATTCATGGGCCAGTAGTTTTCATGCTTAAGGGACTCATCATCAAATCCTTCGAGAAGCTACTCAGTAAAGTCAGCAGTCTTCAAGAAGAAATGAAGCACATGGAACCATATGAAAAGGCTAAGTTGACCAGAGTGTTCGAAAAGAAATTAGGAGTAGTCGCGACGGTCGAAAAAAGAAAGCAGCCGATAAAGATATATGCAGAAGAACATCGCCAGTCTTCATCACAGTACTCTCAGAAACAGAGCAGTCAATCCAACCAACAGCCGCCTGAGGAGGGATCACCTTGAAGAGCGGGTAAAATAATATCCCTGTTAGAGCGACAGAAAGTTGTGTATTCTTTCAAGGATGAAGCCATACCTAAAATATTCAAAACCCTGATGAAGAAACCATAATTCAAACTACCTGATCCAAGGAAACCCGAAGAGGTGGATAAGAAGAATGAACCAAATTATTGCCCAAACCACCGGTTTCTTGGGCACACTATAGATAAGTGTTTCGTCTTTAAAGACTGGCTCGAGAAGAACCTCAAGGAAGAGAACAAATGTTTCATCTTTAAAGCCTGGCTTAAGAATAACTTCAAGGAAGAGAATGTAACAATCCCAAAGGAGTATTTGAAAGAACCTGAAAAAGGTTCCATAAACATGATTTCAACTGAGTCAATCTCCTCAATTGATTCATATGTCGGAGTGGATGGATGGAGTACAACTTGGGATGAACTCAAGAGGGTCCTTAATCGAATACAAGATTCATTGAAATAAGCTTCTACAAATACTGAAGAAGAATGGAAGGAGGTCTGGAGCATATCATCCAAGAAGATACTAAACAAGATACAATCTACATCAAAACAAGCCTCCATTCAGAGTCTGCAACATACCGAGCCCAAGATGAAGCTTTCACCGGGAGATCAATCATCGTCAAGGATAAAGAACAAGAAAAAGAAAAGCGTCACTACCAAGATTGATAGCACGTGGGGTAGGATAGGGGCTGCCTCTACTAGATTGGTTGTCTCAGATTTGGGGAAGCATATCCTCGAACCCTTGACTTTGTATGATTATCTTTTTGTCCCTCTGGGGTCTTATGAATATAATGATTGTGATTTCGGCTATGTTTTAACTATTTCTGATGATAATGTAAATGATTATGACCGATCTAGCTACAATTTTGATCCTCAAAATGATCCTCAAATCATACTCGAATCTGATGAACTCGTTGTCAAGTCCAAAGAAGACACCAATAATACCGCTTACGACAGCACCGATAACAAAGAGCCAATTCTTGAGCATCATGGTACACCGCTCACCATCAACTTAAATCTTTTTGAAGAAGCTGAAAAGACACTGGAAGATTCAACAATGATATCTCAAGGAGAAGAAATCACAGAAATTAACATAAGGAGCAGAAAAGTGTTACCACCAAGAATAGCTCCAACAGATAAAGGAAAACAGATAATGACTCGAGAAGAGATACCCCCACCTCTATCAGTGGAAGAACCACATGATCAAGATAAAATTGGAGGATCATACAAAGTAGACTACAACTTGCTAGCTCATCTTAGGAAGTTGCCTGCCCGACTAAGCATCTACGACGCTCAGATCTTGTCAAAGGAGATGACAGAATCTCTGGTTACAGCTTTGCTTGACCCAAAAATTTACTTAGCTCAGTTGGCTAGCACATCCTCAGATGAAGTTTGCTCATTGAGAGAATAGTCAGGGGTAACTATCATAGATGAAGATTTGCTGCTCGGTACCGCCGACCACAATCATCCGCTCTACATCTCCATCAACATTAGCAGATTTGTGTTATCTAGAGTTTTAGTGGATCCTGGAGCATCTCTTAACTTGATCAGCCTACAGACATTGGCCTAATTGGATATTGAAGCTCAAAAGCTTACGAAAGATAAGATGATTCAACCAAATGGGAGAAAGAGCCCTTGGATCAACTACATTACTTATGAAAGTTAGAGAACTTGTAACAACCACTAAATTTCATAAGATCGACGTTGAGACCTCTTTTAACGCTCTATTGGGTCGACCCATAGATTCATGAGCACAATATGGTTCCATCATCCCCACACCAGTGCATCAAATACCGCAAAGATGGTTAAGAAAATTTCATTAAGGGAGACCTACAACCATTTTCAATGCACGAAGTTGGTATCCATGAAGATGTTACCTATTATGCGCCTCCAAAGAAGACCAGTCGGTGGTTCAAAAAGGAGGTCATACAACTCCGCTTCAACAACCTTCTACCACTCCCTTTCAACGAGTTGGTGGAGGTTCTTCTAGTTCACGCACCCGAGGTCGAGGCCGGGGACGCGGACGAGGAAAGATCAATTTAGTTGTTGAACGGACTAGGCCAACCATCAACATTGGTGATGAAGACAGTTCTGAAGATGAAATAATGACGACAAAGCAAAAAAGACCTCAGTACGAGATATCCCTAGAAGATACAGAAAAGAATGAATATGAAATAATGTGTGATCAGATAAACCACTATGTGAATACTATGACCCTTACTCCGATTCTCCCGTAAAAGGTCGAGAGTTTAGAGGTCAAGGAAGTCTGTAGTGTTGGTTCAAAGTCGATCAAATTTTACAGTGCTTCTACCTCTACTGAGCTTAAAAAACATGTAAATTTGGATGTTGATTCTAATGAATTAATGGAAATGCCTTTTGTTTACTTCTCGCCTTGTGTTCAAAAGTTAATTCAACAGGGACACTTACCAAAACAACTATCTTTTGGTTACTTCTCGCCTTGTGTTCAAAAGTTAATTCAACAGGGACACTTACCAAAATCCTTTTGGTTACTTCTGCCTTGTGTTCAAAAGTTTATTCAACAAGAACACTTACCAAAACAAATGCCAAAAGATAAATTTCAACTTTTTGAAAAACTATGGAATGCTAAAAGTCGAACTCTCAATTCAAAAGAAGGTCTCGGATTTGGTATAGTTGGACCAGTCGATGATTCTGAATTTTGCATGGTTGTTACTAGTGGGTCAGAAGAGTATTGTCTTGATGTAGAGGATGACCCTACTGATCAACCAATAGAAGATGCTCCCCCAGAGTTTGAGGAAAAAATTAAATCTATTCTCGATGAATTGAAAGAGATTAACCTCGAAACTGAAGAACGACCCCGACCTACATTTATAAGTTCTCTACTTGAAGATGAAGAATCCGTAGAATTGGTCAAAATATTAATAGAATTCAACGATTGCTTCGCATGGAGCTATGATGAAATGTCAGGACTGTCAGCAAAGGTTGCAGTCCATAAACATGGGGCGGACAAGAATATAACCCTAGTAAAACAAGCTCCCAGAAGAATGCGCCTTGAAATAGAACAACAAGTCATCGCCAAGGTATAGAAATTGATAGACGCCAACTTTGTTAAAGAAGAGAAATAACCCATGTGGTTAGCCAATATTGTATTTGTTAAGAAGAAAAATGGACAGATTCGCATTTTTGTCGACTTCACGGATTTAAATAAAGCATGTCTAAAAGACAAATTCCCACTGCCAATACCAGAAATGATGGTGGATATCGCTTCAACACATGAGATTTTCTCCTTCATGGATGGATCATCAGGATACAACCAAATCAAGATGGCTCCCGAGGATGCAGCACTTACAGCTTTCAGAATACCGATTGGAATTTTCAGCTACACAGTGATGTCGTTCAACCTAAAGAACGTCGGAGCAACTTATCAGCATGCAATGACAAAGATTTTTGATGACCTCATTCCCAACCAAGTAGAATGCTACGTGGATGATTTGGTCATGAAAAGTAAATAGAAAATAGACCATTTATACGATTTGAGGATCATGTTTGAACGGTTACGATAATACAATCTCAAAATGAATCCCTTAAAGTGTGCTTTTGGCATTACCTCCGAGAAATTTCTAGGATTCGTTGTCCGTCATCGGGGAATCGAGATCAACTCAGATAAGGTTAAAGCAATCTTAGAAATGCCTCCCCCTAAAACGTTAAAATAGCTATGTTCCTTCCAGCGGAAGTTGGCAGATCTGAGACGCTTTATTTCTAATCTCTCAGGTAGGTGTCAGCCTTTCTCGACATTAATTAAAAATGATGTCAAATTTATTTGGGAAGAGAAATGTCAGCGAGCCTTTGAGGACGTTAAATAATCTTTAATGACACCTCCTGTTTTGGCAGCCCCAATCTCAGGAAAACCTCTGATACTTTATATCGCGACCTTAGATGACTCTCTTGGAGCCCTCTTAGCCCAAGTCAATGATGAGGGTAAAGAAAATGCACTCTACTAATTGAGTCGTCGTCTAATACCGATGGAGATAAGGTATCCACCTATTGAGAAGCATTGTCTAGCGTTGATTTTCACCGCTCAAAAGCTTATACATTACATGCTTTCTCATAAGATTACCCTAATCTCGAAAGTTAATCCATTGCAATATTTGATGACCCTACCAACACTCTCCAGACGTTTAGCAAGAAGTTCAATGATCTTATTGCAATTCGATATAACTTTTTTTCCCCTTCGTGCTATCAAGGGATAGATACTAGCAGATTTTCTCGCTGCACACCCACTGCCAGCAGGGTCCTCTCTCAATGATGAGTTACGTGACGAGCAAATACTATAAATGGAATTTTCTAGTGCGCAAAACTGGGAAATGTACTTGGATGGCGCTTTGTCAGCTAGGAAATATAAAGGATCAGGCACAGTTATACCAGGCAAAGCAGGAATCAGCTTGATCTTTATTACGCCAAATAAGGGTATGTTTAGGTTCTCATACCACCTGACAGAGCCGTACACCAAAAATGAAGAAGAATATGAAGCTTTAATCACCGCATTGGAATTGGCAAACTCAATAGATATAACAAACATTGTCATTTATGGTGACTCTCAACTTGTCATCTAGCAGGTTGCTGGACAATACAAAATTTTGAAACTAAGATTAGCATAGTACCATCAATACACAATGAAGCTCCTGGAGTAGATTCTTGAGGTGAATTTCTACCGGATTCCTCAGGGAAATAATGCCCATGCCGACGCTCTAGAAAAACTTGTTAGGGAAATGGTGTGTCCCCGGGAGGATTCCATCTATGTCACGATGCAAGGAAGACGAGTCTTGTCTCAAAATGACTTCAAAACTCTACGCAAGCTTAGAAGAGAAGAAACAATAAATACAGTTATAGACATTAATGAAGATTGGTGCAAGCCATTAATAAAATATTTGCATACTGGAAAGTTGCCAGAAGTCAAGTTTGAGGTGCACCACATCACAAAAAAGGCGATGTCTTACGCCCTGGTGGGAAATGTTCTCTACAGAAGATCATCCGACCAAATGTGGCTATAGTGTTTGAGCAGAGTCGAAGCATAAAATATTGTCAAAGAGGTACATGTCGGATTGTGTGGCGCTCACCAGTCAAGGTCAAAAATGAAAATGAAGATCAAAAGAATCAAGTATTATTGGCCAGCAATGATGTCCAGCTGCATGGATATAGCCAAAAGATGTCACCAATGCTAAGTGATTGGGGTGGTCTTACACTAGCCTCTGAATGTGCTACACCCAACTGTTGCCTCGTGGTCGTTCGAGTGTTGGGCAACGGACAAAATAGGTCTGATAGACCCTCCATCTTCCAAAGGACACAGGTTTATACTTGTCGCTACAGATTAATTCTCCTAATGGGCAGAGGCGGTACCGTTACGTGAGGTTACGGCACAACATGTCCTTCAATTTTTTCAAAAGCCAAATCGTCTACCGTTTCGGGGTACCGCGAAGAATAATCTTTGACAATAGGACAACTTTCAAAAGTACAAAGATCAATAATTTCATCATAAGACATGAGATAGATTGGAGATACTCTACAATTTACTATCCCAGAGCAAATGGTCTGGTTGAAGCTTTCAAAAAGACACTGGTACAGATTTTGAAGAAAATGCTGGATGAAAACAAAAGGAATTGGCACAACAAACTATTAGAAGCCTTGTGGGCATACTGGATGGTATTTTTATTTTGTTTTTGTGATTTTTCTACACAAAGTTACAGATTTTCTAAGTTAGGGGTATTTAAATAAATAGAAAAAGCCCTATTTTTCTATTTAAACCGCGTGTGCCACCTCAACATACGATGGCTCCGAAGGCATGTGTGGCACGCTCTGGTTGGTCCCCGCCATACACGTAGCTGCTGTCTCAACCCGCTGTTTATGTCCTGAAGGGCTATCTAGCTCGATCTCCTCCATCCATTTGATACACGCTCGATCAAACGGCTTCCCATCATCTTCCCCGATAAAAAGATCCCATGACCGTCCACACTAAAACCCTATAAACTCAGCTTAGATACAACCAAATCACCTCGGTTTTGATCCTATGGACTCTTCTAAATGAGACAAACACATCCATACTATAATCATGCAATTAAATTAAGTCTAATTAAATGGAGAATCGAAATAGGCTCAGGATGTGGTGAGGTTTTATACCTTTGCTATGAGAAGTGAAGCTTCGATTAGAGGGTCTTAGCACGCTTGTTATGATCCAAAGAGGCTAGGGATTGAGTATATGGTCTTGGTGTAAGGCCTAGGTATGAATTTGATCACGGCTGAATTTGGGTGTTGGTCTAGAGCTATGGTAGAGGCTTTGTGGAAGGGGGATTTTATGGGGCTTTGGCTTCTTTCACTGTTGTAAAGGTGTGGGTAGAGTTAATTTTAATTTGGGTGGACTGTGGAGGTGTTTTCGGTTCTGTCCTAGTTTCCGGCAAGGTTCCAAGCTAAAAATTGAGCTCCGTCAATGAGAATTGGTGAGGGTAAACGGTTGGAATGCACTGAGGTGATCTTAGTGAAGCAATGTGTGAAGTTTGGAGAGGGCTCACTAAGATAATTTCAGCACTTAGTTTAACATCCATGGAGGTGGCCTTTTATAAAAATGGGGTTATGGTGGTTGTCATGGCCAATTAGGAGGTGAGTTCAATGGCCATGGAGGCGGCCTTTTATAAAAATGGGGTTATGGTGGCTGTCTTGGCCAATTAGGAGGTGTAATGTGGTGCTTAGGTGGAAGCAGAGGAACTCCGTAGTTTGATTTGGATGAGCTGACCTCTAAGTTTGATTTGGGTGAAGCTCCATAGGGGTGGCTCTTGGTTTTGAGCTTTTTTGGCCACTTGGCTGGCTGAACGGCCAAGGGGAGGTGGCTAGGAGCTCAGGGAACCCAGGGGAATATGTAACAACAATTTAGTGCAATAATACCTAATTTCGGTAAGGATATCTTAAGCACATGATTTTTTGGAAATAATATCCCTTGATTTGGGGGACCTTTGGTCCATGGCTTGATTTAGGTGGTTTCATGGTGTTTGTACTGGTCACTAAGATAATGGCTGTGGGGGAGTTAATTTGGTGGCTTTAAGGTGGTTAGGTCACATTTAGTGCATGGGTCCAAGTGGGTGGAAAACGTTGGTCCATGGCTTGATTTAGGTGGTTTCATGGTGTTTGGACTGGTCACTAGGTCCAACTAAAGCTGTGATGGAGTTAATATGGTGACTTTAGGGTGGTTAGGTTTCATTTAGTGCATGAGTCCAAATGAGTGGAAATGACCAAGTCACAGGCTTGGGCTAGGTTAACCAAGTCAATTGGCCCAAATAAATGTTGTATTTGGTGTATATGATCATAAGGAATAACTTTGGTGAAGAATGGAAGTGGTTTTGAGTTCAATTGAAGGGTCAATTTGAGGAAATTTTGATTTTAATCAATTTGGTCATTTTGGGCTAGGCTTGGGTATAGCTTGGGTTAGCCTTGGGCTAAGTCCAAATTGATTATTATAAATGGTCAATAGGGACCTCTAAGAGTTTTCAACATGAATTGGATGCCAATTTGGAGGTTAAGGATATCAATTGGGTGAAATATAGTTTTGAATATGAATTGGATGCCAATTTGGAGGTTAAGGCAATCAATTGGGTGAAATTTGGCCAACATGAATTGGATGTCAATTTGGAGGTTAAGGCAATCAATTGGGTGAAATTTGGGGACTTACTCAATTTGGGGCTAAATTTGGGAATTTTGGATTTAGGCCAAATCAAATGAATTTGAGACTTCACCAAGGATAATTGATGGTTGATTTTGATTTATAGGAATGTTATGAAAACTTTTCAACATTAATTAGGGCCAATTAACTAGGGTATGGGTTCAATTTGGTGAGATTAGGTCATATGGTCCAAATTGGGATTTTGATCCAAATCAAAAATGAGCTCAAATTTGGTTTATTTTGTTCATATCAAAAGTGCATTTGAGTTTAGGATTGTAATTGGGGCTAATTGAGATCAATTTGATGGACATTTGTGTTGAATTTGGGGAAATTTGGGTCTTTAAAGGAAAATTTTGAGATTTTGGTTAGAGATGGTCAAATTGGCCAAATTGGGTCATGTGGTGGTTGAGAGAAATTAAATTGGGAATATTTAAGATTTGTTGGAATTTTCTAGGAAATTTTGGAATTTTTAGAATTTTGGGCTATGGAGGGGTATTTTGGTAATTTGTGGGTGTTTTAGGGGTAAAAGGCCAAGATGGGTATTTGGTAGAGTTGAGGTACCAACCTTCACCAATAAACCATGGACCAGTGGAAACCCCATTTTGGGTCGTCTACATAGTGGTCTTAGTCAAACCATAACCCTAAGGCTGGTAGGTTTAGGGGATCATCTACATGAGTATCTCAAAAAGATCAAGGGATCTAGGCTAGAAATTTGAGTTTAGGGTTGTGAGTGATTGTAAGTGTAGATGAGTGTAGTGAGTGAATTAGCTCTAGAACAACACCCATGGTCAACCTTAAGGTCCAGCAGTCTTAAGGGTGACTCATCTTGAGTTTCCCCCATAGTGACCCCACCTACTATGTATTTAGAGGTTGAGCCAACATGTGGAACTTCAAGTTGAGTAGAGAAGAGTTTGGGATTTCTAATGGTGAGGGTGCCTTTTCTAGTTTTCTATGAATAGTCAATAGGAAAGTCCTATGGCTAGACCTTAGGCTACTAAAGAGGAAAAAGCTAAACCTCAACCAAAAGTGAGGTCAACAACGATTCGATATTTCTTCTAGATCGCTAATCTGAGGATGATAAGCAGTAAAGAATCTATACATAATTTCATATTTTTTTTATCAATTTCTCGATTCACTTATTTCTAAAATGGGATCCTCCATTAGTATTAATTACTCTCGGCATTTCGTATCTTGTAAAAATATTTTTATTTAAAAATTTAGAAACACTCAGAGTATCACATTTAGGTACAACAACAACTTCATTCCATTTGGACATATAATCAAAAACAAGTAATATATATATAAGTTTCTAAATGAAGGTATAAATGGTCCCATAAAATCTAATCCCCACACACCAAAAATTTTAACTTCCAATGTGTAATTTAGAAACATTTAGTTTCTTCTAGAAATATTTCCTATTTGCTGACATCTATCACATGTTTTAATATATTCATTAACATCTCTAAATAGAGTAGGCCAATAAAATCCAGCTTGCAAAAGTTTATAAGCAGTTCTATTTATTCCAAAATGTCCTGCAAATTCACAATCATCAATTCTTTCAATTATTTGTTGAGTTTCTTCGTAAGGCACACACCTTCTAATAATTAGATCTTTACATTGTTTATACGCATATGGGTCATCCCAAAAATAGAATTTTGAATCATATATAATTTTTTATTAATTGTTGATTCTTAATATCTGGTAGTAGATTATCACTTACAATATAATTTATTATATCGTTTAATTATTGATTCTTAATATTTCGTGGTAGAATATCACTTACATTATAACTTACTATATTGGCATACCATGATGTATCTATTTCATCAATACTATATAATTGTTCATAAGGGAAATTTTCTAAAATTTCATTTGCAAAATTAGTTAATATTTCTTTTTCTAATCTAGACAAAAGATCAGCTTTCATCAACTACAGAAAAATCAAACTCTTGCAAAAGAAGTATCCATCTAATTAACCTTGGTTTAGCATCCTCCTTTTGCATCAAGTATTTAATAGGAGAATTATCTATATGCATTATACATTTAGTTCCAATTAAATAAGGTCTAAATTTATCAAAGGCATAAACAAAAGCTAATAACTTTTATTCAGCAATAGTGTAGTTAATTTGAGCATCATTCAGAGTTTTACTAGCATAATATATTACTTTTATAATTTTATTGTGCCTTTGTCCTAAAACAACTCTAATAGAATAATCACCAACATCGTACATTATTTTAAATGGGTTTTCCCAATCAGGTGAGACTATTATAGGTGCAGTGATTAACTTCTTTTTCAATAAGTCAATGCTTTTATGCATTCCTAATTAAATTCAAATTTCATATATTTTCCTAAAAGTTGGCATATTGGCTTAGTTATTTTTGAAAAACTCTTTATATAACGTCTGTAGAAACTAGCATGTCCTAGAAAACTTCTTACCACTCTAACCGTAGTTGGTGGTGGTAATTTTTCAATAACTTGAACTTTTGCAGGATGTACTTCCATGTCATTTTTCAGAAATTTTATGCCTAAGTACAATTCCTCCTGCAACCATAAATTGACATTTTTCTTTTTCCCATAATTCTAGAATGTTTTCTAAATTATTTATGCATAATTCAAATGATGTCCCGAACACAAAAAAAATTATCCATAAATACTTTCACTCAATGCTCAATCAAATTACTAAATATTGACATCATACATCATTGAAATGTTGCAGGTGCATTGCATAGTCAAAAAGACATTCTACAAAAAGCACATGTTCCATAAGGGCTTGTAAATGTTGTCTTGTCTTAATCCTTAGGAGCAATTGGAATTTGATGATAACTGATATATCCAACTAAAAAACAGTAATATTTGTTTCCAGCGAATCTATCCAACATTTGATCTAGAAAGGGTAAAATGATCTGTCATGGTGGTCAAGTTTAATTTTTTATAGTCTATTAAAATTCGTCAACCAGTAACTTATCTTATTAGAACTAATTCTTTTTTCTCATTTACTCTAACAGTCACTCATCATTTCTTTGGAACATAGTGAATTGGGCTCACCCAAACACTGTCTGAAATAGGATATATAATTCCAGAATCTAACCATTTTAAAATTTCTTTTGTTAACAACTTCTTTCTTTATTGGGTTTAATCTCCTATGAGGATCAACTTTAGGTTCATATTGTTCATCTAATAAAATTTTGTGCATACAAATTGAAGGATTAATTCCTTTAATATCTACTAAAGTCCAACCAAAAGCGTTTATATATATATATATTTAAAATTTTTATTGATTTTTGTTCTTGAATTTCCGTTAACTCAGAAGATATAATAATAGGGAATGTAGATGAATCTCCTAAAAATATATATTTTAAATGAGCAGGTAATACTTGAAGGAATAAGATTTTTATTATCATTTTCCAACAAATCTAAAGTTTCAAATTTGTCCTGAATATAAGCTAAATTTTTTTCTTTTATTTCATCCTCATTTTAGTAAATTCTTCTTGCTTTAATTTTTCTTCAAACTCTTTCTTAAATTGCTCATTACTTAGATAATCAGCATCTTCGATCTTAAAGCATTCATTGTCTCTTTCTATTGCAATAAATTTTATAGTTTTTGCAACATTAAATTTTACTTCTTGATCATTAACTATCATTATTAATTCTCCATTTTGCACAACTATCATAGCTTTCTTTGTTGCAAGGAATGGTCTCCCCAAAATAATAGGAATTTCTTTATCTTCCTCCATATATAATAATATAAAGTCTACAAGAAAAATAAATGTATCCACTTTTATTGATACATTTTCTATAACTCCTTTAGGATAGGTGATTGAGTGATCAACTAACTGAAGAGTTACAGTAGTAGTAGAAATCTCTCCTAAATCTAAACGTTTAAAAATTGATAGAGGCATAAGATTGATACTCGCTCCTAAATCACATAAGGCTTTTCCAGAAAACTTTTCACCAGTTCCATAAGGTATAGTAAAACTGCTAGGATCTTTTAACTTTTCAGAAAGTTTTTTTTAGGTAATAGCGCTACACTCTTCACTAAGTGCAACAGTCTCATGATCTGCAAACTTCCTTTTCTTGTTTAGTATATCTTTCATAAATTTCACATAACTTGACATTTTTTAAATAACTTCTTAAGGATTTTTAAAAATTTTGTAAATTATTTATCTTTATTCTTCTGTTTTAGCTTTTGAGGAAATGGAGGTAATGGTTTTTCTAAAGTAACTTGTGTTTGTTCATTTTCATTATAGTCCTTTTCCATCTCTTCATTCTCCTCATCAACTTCAGTTTCTCTTTGAATTCTTGTTTCAACTTCTTTTCCACTTGGTACTTGAATTACTTTAATTTGTTCCTTATTTTGATCTTTGGGATTAACTTCCACCGTACTCAAAAGATTTCCTGAAGGTCTATTACTAAGTTCACTAGCAATATGTTTTAATTGATTTTCAATATTTTTAATAGCAACTCATTGATTTGTATTTGATTTCCCATATTCAACATTACCTCTTCCATCGTTAACTTCTTTTCCTTAAATTTTGGGTTAGGGTTAGAATTAAATCCAGGAGAATAATAAGGTCAATAATTAGGATTTTCTTGGTTATTTAAATTTTCTGAGGAGTTCATTGAATTGTTATAATTATTTTAAAAATTAGAGTGATTTTTCCATCCAGGATTGTAATAGTTAGAATAAGGATTGTTATTTCGATGATTAATAACATTCAAATTTTCTTAAGATGAATGAGTATCAATTATCTGCCCTAATGAATTTTTCTCTAATACTGGTGGTATTTGAGAATAGTTCACTCCGATTTCGTCAAACTTTTTTGATATAGCAGCAATTTGAGATGCTAAAATAGACATTGCATCAGATTCATGAATAATAGCTACTTTCTTAGGATTTACCCGTTCAGAGGGCCATTGAAAATTATTAGTGGCCCTTTTTTCTATTATAGAGTATGCTTTATCAAAAGGTTTTGATATTAAAGATCCACCTGTAGCAGCATCTATAATATATCTAAGTGGTTCTGCTAATCCATTATAAAAAGTTTGAATTAATAACCAATCTGGTAAGGCATGGTGTGGACATTTTCTAAGGAGATCCATAAATCTTTCTCAGGCTTCATATATCGATTCCCCTTCAAACTGACAGAAAGATGTAATATTGTTTCAAGCTTAGTGGTTTTCATAGGTGGAAAATATTTGGCCAAGAATTTTTTTGATAATTCTCCTCAAGTTCTGATAAATCCAAATGCTAATGAGTTTAACCAAGCTTTGGCTTTATTCCTTAATGAAAAAGGAAAAAGTCTAAGCCTAACAGCATCATTAGACACTCCATCATATTTAATAAAAATCACAAGAAAACTAGCAAGATGTAAGTTAGACTCTTCAGTACGTGTTCCTCCAAACTGATTATTTTGTACCATTTGGATAATAATACGTTTAAGCTCAAATAAATTAACAGCAACATCAGGATTTTGAAAAGTTAAGTGAAGTTCATCTGCTGTTGGATTAACATTAATCTTTTAAAGGTCTTTGTCAATTTTCATTTTTTTGATTATCTAAGTTATTCGCCATGTTGTCCAAAATTTTAATTTCTTTTTATTGTTTTCAAATATTTCTAATAGTTCATTTTAATTCTGAATCATAAGGTACTAAACCCGTAGATCCCTTATTTCACATAAACAAATATAATTAGCAAAGAAAAATTACTAAAAAAAGGTACTCTTAAATATATAGTTGTATATTTTTTTTATTTTTGATTATATATATATATATATTGATATTTTGTATTTTGAATATTTTTATCTCTAAATTTTGTAATTTACCAAATCTATTTAATTTACCATTACCTTCCCCAGCAGCGGCGCCAAAAACTTGATGCGAATTTGCTGAAATATAGTTGTGTAAAATTTATAAAGTTGACTCTGCTTTACAACAGTGCCAAAAACTTGAAGTGGTATTTTATTAATAAGAACGATCAACACTTAATATTGGTATTCTACATAAGTATATGTATCTTTATCAAGCAATATAAAACTTTCTATTTAAGTCTGAAATATTTATCCCATGGGGAAGGTCTAAATTTTGAAATGATAAATTAACTATTAAATTCACAAAAATCAAACAAAGTTACTGTCACTAATTTAGAATTTGTAAGATACTAATAAAACTAAATTATTAACTACTAGCAGAATTTAAAAGTAGGGTTTAAAATAGTAAATACTAAACTTTGTTTATGTGGTGAAAATTTATTATATGAAAAAGCATCTTTCCCACTACAATGACTTTTTTGTGAAATGAGATAAGATAAATTACTTATATAACTATTGTGCCAAATAAGATCAATTTTAATTCTCAACCCTGATTTAGTGTTATAGAAAATCATTGGCTAATCTTAGGTTTAGTCCCTAAATCTGTGGCTAGGATTGGAGGATACTAGCTCCCACTCTAGAGTTCTCACTTCCCTTCTTCTGAAGGCCAACTCTCACTTTAGCTTTTAAACACTAAGATCAAATTAGGGTTTTTTAGTCTGTCACCCTAGAAATCTCTAATTCTACACGCAACAAAGTATATTTACCTATTTATTTGCACTTAATTTCATGAACGAAATACTCCTTCATGGACTTAAATATGATTCTCACTATTTTGTAGAACTCATACTCAATTTTTTGGATCATATGTTTCACAACATATTTTAGCAATTCAATTGGCCAGATCGAAAGGTATTTTAAGAGCGGAGCTGAAAAACCATCACACTTTATTTTAGATTATAACATTGGCACATTCACATTATCTCTTCATTTCACCATATCTCAGAGTAGGGAGAAGGAGAAAGATAAAGAAAACTACTCAGACTTCATGAGAAATATACAACAAAACATAAATTTCATAAATAAAAGAAAGTTGATACAACAATAATAAACAAACAACACTTATTTGAAACTCTTTCTCAAAACAAATCCCATGTAGCCTCTCTTAGGAAATGTAGGAAGAAGAAATCTGTCACTTCTCTTCCTCTCCAATGCTTTTTAGAGAAGAATTCACACTTAAAATCACCACAAAAACTCAAAACTATAAAAACAATAACTAACTAATGGTGTGGAATGGTGTGAAATGTAGGTGTGTGAAGAGGAAAACTGAAATAAGTGATAAATTTGAAATGCTACAAAGGGGATAGTTTTCTGATCAAATTTCAGCCCTAAATTGAGCCTAGGTCCATTCTCCAATAGGTGCATCCAAAAACTCTTCTAAAAGTGTCTAAATTTGTTGAATCTTCTAGAAACAGACACTGGCGCCGTCGGCGCCCATTCTGCCATTGTCGGTGTTAGAGGCCATTCAATTAATTCCTTCTTCTCTGTCAAACTGTGTCCTCAGTGCCTGGTCTGGCGCCAAACATTTTTAACTTCTCCATTTTGACTCTAAATTTCATCCCTTTTGCTTCCTTTTTGCTCAAAGTCCTAAAATTGAACAACCTGCAAAAAAAAAATCTTCCGTTAAAGTGAAATATCACAAAAAATGAGTATAAAATATGAGTCTAAAAATGCATATAATTTTGTTGTATCAAAGAACCCGTAAAGAAAATCCTACAACTCATGGCTTTTTACTCTCTAAGAGTATCCTAAGACTTCTATATCTCTACCTCTCTAATCTCCTCTTTTCAATGCAATTCAAGTTCTTCTTTTTATAGTTTTCCAAAAGGTGCTTTGGTGTTTCTTCAAAATATGTCGACATTCAACGAATCTTCCGAGAGTTGCTTCTTTTAAAGAGCCATTTCAATGTATTTTCATTGTCATTTACTGTTGTCCAAGTTTTCACTAAGAGTTTCTTCAAACAACCCTAAAAAATTTGTCCAAAGGTCCTTAAATTATCATCATTAACTACCTGATGTGTAAGCACGAGGTCTTTGGTGCTTAGGCGCAACATTCTCTATCTCATGGCGCGTAAGCGTTAGTCCTGGGCACTTAAGCACCGCAATTCATTTTCACACCTTCTTCATTTTTGCTCCAAATTTGATCCTTTTTCACTCCTTTAACCATATTTCATCCCTTTAATTGTTCTAGAAAGAAAAAAACACAAATACCTTCCATTAAAGTGTAACATCCTAAAAAATAGGTATAAAAATTTTGTACATAAATGGTATATTTTTTAGGTGTATCAACCTGCCAGCCCCCCCATAATGATTGAACAAATTTGACATTTAAACTTTTTGAACCTTAGAATTTAGGAATGCTATTTCAATGTCAATAACATAAATGGCAACATTCTACAACAATAAGTGGATTTTCAATAACAATAATTTTTTATAATTAAATAACAAGCCATAGGATTTCAAAGTTGTTTGCCTAGTGCAACATAAATCCTCACTTTATCTTTAGGTCTTTTCATGATCATGTTGTGCAATTTATGGCCGAACTTGTCTTAGGCTCCAATATTATTTTTCGTCACGACATAAATCCTCTTTTCTTCCAGGCTATTTGTATGACCATGAATGCAAGTGTAAGCTCGATTTGATAAAAATTGGCAGGATGAAACATTTAATAATATCTCTATGAAATTGAGGCAAAACCATAGAATAGCTTGGGAAGCCATCGAGATTCTCCTCTAGATGCGGAGGATCCCCTAGTTTTCCTCCTTTGGATTCCATAAGAATGTTCCAAATTCAAACCTTTCTCATTTGACACTCCTTTGTCTGACCATTGAAAAGTCCTACCCTTTGAAATTCTTGAAGACAATATTTTGTGATCTAAATCGAGAGTTTTATTAGGTGACCTCAGTCATTTAAGATTTAACTAACTATAGGGGCTTGCCTTATAGGAAACTTTAGAACCCTGCTTAAAATAAACTCTGTCTAGTATTTCATATTAGATAGGGAAACTTTTCAGTCAACAAAAAGGTTCACAGATTAAAACGGATGTCATAAATTCTTTAGTTTATTTAATCGAGCCTTACAAATAAGTAATTTGTCTTTTCCTTGGGTTAGGTATGTCACTTGTAGTGTTGTGCTCGTTTATTTAAACTATTGTCTATATGGGGTCGATGCGGTCTCATAATTTCAAAATTAAAATATTATTTTTCAAAATTTATATATATATATATATATATATATATATATATATATATATATATATATATATATATATATATANTGTTTGGTTATCAAACCACTTCTTGTTTTCGCTTGAATCCACAACACAAAAAAAAAATCACAAAGAAACAATGTTATCCCACCTGCTACTAACATCAATATTGAACCTCTGAAGCCCCAATTGAATATGGGGTTAATCCTGCTGAAAATCTTGTTATTATGAATGTCATCTCTACTTTGCAACCTTTAGTTAAAGGAGCTACACATACATATGAGGAAGATAATCATTTGAATCTGACCACAAATGAATGTCAGGAAGATAACGGTATCTTACAAACTTGCACTGATATTAACCCTCAACAAGCCATAGCATTTTCAATAACAATAATTTTTTATAATTAAATAACAAGCCATATGATTTCAAAGTTGTTTGCTTAGTGTAACATAAATCCTCACTTTATCTTTAGGTCTTTTCATGATCATGATGTGCAATTTATGGCCGAAATTGTCTTAGGCTCCAAGATTGTTTTTCGTCACGACATAAATCCTCCTTTCTTCCAGGCTATTGGTATGACCATGAATGCAAGTGTAAGCTCTATTTGTTAAAAATTGACAGGATGAAACATTTAATAATATCTCTATGAAATTGAGGCATAACCATAGAATAGCTTGGGAAGCCATTGAGATTCTCCTCTGGATGCGGGGCATCCCCTAGTTTTCCTCCTTTGGATTTCATAGAAATGTTCCAAATTCAAGCATTTCTCATTTGACACTCCTTTGTCTGACCATTGAAAAGTCCTACCCTTTAAAATTCTTGAAGACAATATTTTGTGATCTAAATCGAGAGTTTTCTTAGGTGACCTCAGTCATTTAAGATCTAACTAACTATAGGGGCTTGCCTTATAAGAAACTTTAGAACCCTTCTTCAAATAAACTTTGTCTAGTATTTCATATTAGATAGGGAAACTTTTTAGTCAACAAAAAGGTTCACAGATTAAAATGGATGTCATAAATTCTTTAGTTTATTTAATCAAGCCTCACAAATAAGTAATTTGTCTATTCCTTAGGATAGGTATGTCACTTGTAGTGTTGTGCTCGTTTATTTAAACTATTGTCTATATGGGGTCGATGCGGTCTCATAATTTCAAAATTAAAATATTATTTTTCAAAATTTATATATATATATATATATATATATATATATATATATATATATATATATATATATATATATATATATATATATATATATATATATATATATATA